>QANX01005827.1:0-139318 GCA_003254975.1 Ochetophila trinervis
AAGGTGATGGACAAAATGAGTGGACGACAAAAGTAATTGTTGTAGAAATTAAGGAATCCCGAGAGATTCAAAAACTAGCCCAACCAAATATCAAATAATTATATTTGTTGATTCTAAGATATTTTTAATTCTTCTCTTTTCAATCATTCATTTGATTTAAATATTAAAGCATACGAAGTTATACAATTGCATTACACGTTTGTTAATTTCTAGATAACTGTTTTCTTTTAATATCACTTAATCTTCATTTTTAATTTCCATAACAAATTAAGTTTTTGGATCCATTCGAACACTTTAAGATGTACTTCTTGATAAGCTATTTTATTTTGTTCTTAATTTTTTTCGTAGATGCGTATGCTAAGAAATACTGATATGCTGAATATTAGAAACTATTTTGAGTTTAATGTTTTTTATATTGGCACTCACTGGGAAGGTGCCATGCAGCAGTGGAGATGAAAATATAAAGATTTATCATAAAAAGGCACTCACTGGGAAGGTGCCATGGCCCATGCAGCAGTGGAGATGAAAATATAAAGATTTATCATAAAACCATTATTTAAAATTTTCAATAAATAAATGGCTTTTAAAATATAGAATAACAATGAATCGAAAAGTTTAAAAATACTCTTTTTATAAAAACTTGTATTTCGGTCCAAATCATTGAGTATAAAATTTTGAATACATAAATTTCATTTTACAAAATGCATTTACATTTATTAATTAAAAATAAGTTACTATATGTCTTCCAATTAAACAAAAACTTTATACTCTTATGGCAGTCTCATACTCTTTTTTTCCTTAAAAAAAGTACAGCCAATAAATTATTATGTTAAAAGGTTAAAATATTTTTGAATCAAGCATATAAATTACCAATGTGAACAAAACATTGAACCATAAGAATATCAAAGTTCATATCAAACAGTCTATGTTGCAATTATTATGATTAAGATTTAATAATGAAAAAGTCTATATTGTAATTTCTATGCAACACTTTGTCCAATCGGGAAACAAAATTTCTACAGATTTACTCAATCTACAATACTCAGAACCGAAATTTTGCTTAAAAAAGAATGATGCGCAATCATCTATCATAACTTGTGTTGGTATATCATAAATATTTTAATTTTTATGTCCAATAATCAATAGAAACTAATGAAATATTAATTAAATATTAACTTTTTGTAAATCTTAAAATTATTGTTAACATGAAATAAATAAATACATAAAAATTCATAAATATTAGTGTATATAAAGAATTAACTTTGATAGAGAAAAGTAAAAAATAAATTAGTTTAAAGTCAAGCTGATATTAGGGGTAAAGAAGGCCCAAGTATAGTGGTATTGGCGAATTGTAAAGGCAAAATAATACTTATAGAATTTTTCTTTTTGGGCCAAGACCCAAATCTTACACTATTTTTCTTTGTTGGAAATATTGCTGAACATTTTTCTTCTTTTTTTGATAAATTGAATATCATTGAACTTGATTTATTCTAATTTTTCTTCCTTGAAGTATCATCCTTCATTTTATCAGCCTCTAAATATATTTGATTGATTATTGATTTTAGGTAGTAATCGTACGCGGAACTTCAATAGTACCTTTCTGATGCAAATAAAAAAGAAACAATGTGTTACAGAATTTGGTTTAGCCCAAATTATATTAGAATGAGTTTTTTGCTGTCAAATTAATGTTTTAAAACTTTAGATAGCAAATTATATAAGGTATTTCAAATCGAAGGATAACATTGAAGTGACAAAACCCCACAACTAAAGTGTTATAAGATATAGCTTTCTTCAATTTCAAATGGTTAATATCAAACCCAGCAAAATTGTCCTCCATTTTTATTGTATGATCAAAGAGGAGCTCCAACTACCAAATCTAAAAGCATGCTACAATATCATAGAACAAAATACTGTGCTAATCTTCCTGTGCATCGGGATGACAAGGAGGATTATTTTTCTGTTTAGTATTCATCTTGTGGATCAGATTTGGAGGATTCGTAATAAGGAGCTGCATCGTCAACAAAGGGTGTCATTGGATGATGAAGTTCTTGCTTTGAGAAACAGGTGTGGTGAGTTTAAGAATGCTCAGAGTTTTGGCTCTGTACCTGGCAGTGTTGGTATGCTGCTGCAAGGGTTCAAAACTTATGCTTATTTTTCTTTATTGTAGGATCATCCTCAATCTTATCAGCCTCTAAATATGTTTACTGATCATTGATTATTTTTTCTAGGTAGTAATAGGACCTTTTGGATGCAAATCAGGCCAAAATATTGTTACAGAAAATAAGGTGGGTCTGAACTCTGCCCATAAATTGCATACACCAGCCAAATTTTGTACACACCGCTCAAATCTTGGACATGGCAGATATTGCCGTCTTCAATATCCATTTTTTTTTATTTTTGGTTGTCAAACTCTTAATCAAAGTGTGTACCTGTCAGGCTTATGGTTTTTTCTCCTTAAATGTTCAACTTCCATCTTTAATATTTTCTTATTTTCACAAATGTCTTTTATTGGAATAGAAGCCAATCGATCAAATGTGAATAACCATAAAATAAATAACTTTTTTTTATGAGTCAAATCAGGGTTATTTATGCTTCATATCAAAAGAAAAATACTAGAGCATGTGTGGTTAGGTTCTATTTGTATATTAAGTGGAATATGGCATATCTTAACCAAACCCTTTGCATGGGCTCGCCTTGCACTTATATGATCTAGAGAGGCTTACTTGTCTTATAATTTATGTGCTTTATTTGTTTTACTTTTATAGTTAGAGACCAACGTTTTTGGAGCTTACGTGTTCAAAATAATCAATTTGTATGTTTTTAAAAGTAGAAAAATAATAGTTTTTTGCCAGCGGAAAATATAAATGTTAGATAACATTATTAATCAAAGAAAAAACTAAAATAAAAAACTTAGAATAAATAAATAATGATGTAGTAGACATATTTAGTTAAAATAAAAAAATTAGATATAAAAAATTAATTTGTTGGCCATCTCTTTTGATAATCCAATTCTGGTTTGGTACCAAAAAGAGGCTTTTGGGTTTGGGGGTGGGCGAGACAGGGACGGAGAGGAGAGATTGAAGCTAGAGAATGGCCCACTGGTGGGTTTGGGTTTTGAGCCGGCCCAGGGAAGAAAAAAATTGTTTTAATTATTTGGACTAATTTCACAAACTTCCCTTGTAGTTTGAATTTTTGCGCTTTTATCCTTCTAATTTCATTTTTAGCAAAATATCCTTATATTTGAAATTTTTGCAGATTTACACTTGCATTTTAAAATTTTGCAAAATTATCCCTTGGAAATTTAATTTTGTATAAATAATATTAATTAACGTTTAAAAGTGAGGATGTTTAGTTTCAATAGGATATGGCATTTTCTTTGCTTTTGTAATTTCTTTTTAAAATAAATAAATATAGATAATAATCACTTTAAATGATGATAATTTTTTTATAACAATTTAAATTTTTATAAATTTGGTTGGCATAGAAAATTTATCTTTACTAGTAAATGTATAAAAGAAGGAGTCAAACCCACTAAATTGCCAACCTCCTCAGACCCTACCACCTTCAACACAGCATGTGATGCTCAATAATTTAAAAATCCCTATAACTTATCTACCACTAAACCCTTGTGCCTTTTATTTTATTTATTTTGTCAATTAAATAATGTAAAAGCTCTTTCAGTTGAGAAAATTGAATTGCAAACGCTCTAGATGTGAACAACGTGACAAAATAATCAAACTTTGGTTTTTTTATTAATTTCTCTTTTATTTTTATTTTTTAATTGAGAGTCAAAGTTTTAAAATGCTCACAACCACCCATACGTACACACCTAATGCTTCCTACTTATTGACTTGGTGTGTGCATGTGACCATGTAAAGGAAAAGGATATTTATTGTCTGCCATTCCAAAATTTATTAAGGCTTTTTCTTTTTGATTTCTTCTGGGGCTGCGTCCAAAGAAGTCCCAATCACTTGTTTCTGGCCAACTTCTAATCAAATAAAAACCCTACCAATTCCGCGTTTTAGAAAACTCAATCCGCGTGCATTGTGGTACATATACAAAATAACATATTAGATCGTCAGTACATGTGGATAACTTGTTGAAGGTGGATTATAAAAAAATACATAACCAATATGAATATTATTTTAAATAAATATTATTTTAAATGAATATGATATGTGGTTTAAATATTAAAGTAAACATTTATAGTTTTATTAAAAGCATAATTTTTTTTAAAAGTTTATTTTTTTCAAATTACAAAAATATTAATAAAATATATAATTAATTGATACACAATACTAGAGAAAATAATTTAAATTAAATATCAATTTTATTTTATTTTTATATCCAAACCACATTTACCATCGGAATTACTTTAATTCAAGAAGTAGTAGTCAAATTGGACTGTTACACTCATTCAAGAGAAATTCCCGACGAACTTGGCAAACGAATCATATGAGAAAGTTACTTATTTGGAGATTCGCTGATTTTGGAGCTGGACCACTTTCGGTGGCAGATAAATCTTAATCTTTGTTTTTGTTTGTGGTCCGCAAATGGAATAATTATCAGAAACAATGATAACCCAATTAAAACAACAATTTTTCTTTGTTTTGGCTCAAAAATTGACGGAAAATAAATTTATTTTCCAGCCGTGTCAAATGGACAGGTCGGGCAAAATGGGTGTAATTTAATTCCACTAGAGGAGGCTGAATAATGTGTTTGATGATGCGATTAATGATGGCAAGAGGAAACAAGAAAAAAGAAGAAAAAAATATATACATAGAAGAAGAGGAATTGGGGTTGTAGCCTGACGATCTAAGATACTCAGCAATTAAATTAATATCTTTTTCTCTTTTTAATTTTTTTTTTCTGGCTAATAGGATTTAATAAAAAGTGCATTTTACATTCCGAAGACAAGGAACATCGTTCAGAGACGCATATCAATGAGAAGTTTAGACTATTTTTTTTTTTAAAGAGAAGAAGTTTAGACTATGAAGAACACAAGAAGACCAATGACTGCTCAAAAATAGAACTTTTCAACCGCCAGAATAAGTAACTCCGTTCAAAAATATCAGTAATTGAATTCTTTTGATTAAAATTATTTACAGAATCTAAGATTAATCAGCAGTTAGATCTAAGGCGGGATCTAATGAGCCAACCCGGAACGTAATTTAAAAAAAAAAAAAATTTAATTCGAAAATAATAGCAGGTTGAAACCCACCGCAATCAAAAAGGGGTACCAGGCTAAACAATGAAAGCCTGATAATATCATAAAATTGATTCTCAAATCTACTGGGTTGATTGCGCAGCCAAACCTAGCCATGATCCGCTTTGAGCTTGCTTTGATGGGGCAGCTGCTGGGCTGCTCATTTTGTATGGTGCTTTGGCTCCAATCCTGCAAAATGGCTCACAGTTAATAAAACCATCTTTGGAATCAAAAACAAAATATACCCGCTGATACAACAAATGAACTTTGATCCAAAAATATTTTTTCTTTTTTTCCGACAGAAATACAATTGGTAGACAACTACTATCCTAAGGGAGGCCAAAAAACAAAAACGAATGTAACACCTAAAATAAGAAGATTCTATGGATACAGACCCCCAAGAACAACAAATCAACTCTCTATTTCTATTTTTGAAAAAAAAAACTTGATTTTAATCAAATAATTCTCATAATCACTTTGGTACATTGAAGCTATAATTATGAAGTGAAAAACAATGCAGTCCTATATTTTGTTTCCAATGCCTACCTATCCTTCCTCTTCTCCAAGAATCGATGAAGCGAAGCTTTCCTAGCAATAGGTAGATCTGCCAATAGAAAAGAAAACATTTGACACAGTCAGGAACATGTCATTTAACATGTAAACCACGACATTAGAGCAATCAATCGCAACAACTTACCACAAACGATGGGTCCAGAGGAGGGTTGGGAGGCAGAGTCTTTAGCGGTTTGATTGCCAAAGTTAGGAACAACGATTGGGCTTGGAGGGATTGAACTGCTCGAATCAACTGAATTCCTCGACAATTGAGACGGAAAAGCACTGCTCCTCACTGGATTACAAGGATAAGTAGCGTGGCTCTGAAGGCTTTCCTTGCTTGCCAAGAGCATGACTTCTTTAGCCTTCTCGGCTGGAAAATCATTAAAGACAATTACTTGTCCACCATAAAAGATAGTCATCTGTGCTTTCTCTGGTTGTGCTGGAGCAGACTTGTTCACACTGTGACATTATGAAAAAACACATTGATCAGTCTTACAATAACAAACATTTCAGTCTTAATACTGTCAGCATAGGACACTGAGCCAACATACATTTATACAAACTTTATGGAGCGCAAAAGCAATAAATTGAACTTACCTAGAATCAGCCATCCCGCGTGGGACTTCTTCGGGATGAGAAGGACCAAATCCAGCTTGTTGAGGGAACAAATTCATAGATTTAACGTCTCTAGGCGTTGCCATGTTTCTTGACTTTTCCATGACTGGGAAAAAATTCATTGTTGATGCAGTCTGACGGAAAATCTCAGGGATCTCTGTAAGAAGCATATAAACCAAACCCATTGTTACTTGGACAGAAAGAAATTACAAGGATCCTTCAAATTGAATGCACAAGAGAAAGCACAGACGATTAATCGAGCAACGATCCAGGTGGCTACTTATATTGCATTTCAACGTGGTTTTCTTGTAAATTTTCATCTCTAACAGAAAAGCGAGAAATAATCTCAACAGACAAAGACTAATTTTCAAAACCGAAAAACATTACAAGTACGCATTTAGAATAGAGGACAGAAACATACGAAATCAAACTTGGAGTACTTCAAGGAGGAAACATAGGGCACGTTCTAAGACTGTTGAACCATTAAACTGGAATATGTCAATGACAATCGAGATTTTTATGGATCTTTGATTTAAAACAAGCTTTTTAGCATATTGGAAAAATAATTTTAGAAAAGAAAAAAAATAAAGCAGACGGTTTCACCCATTTGATTTAGCTTGTGTGTGTGTGTGTGTTAATTTCACTTTGTTGACAAGTTCCTTTTTTTTTATTTTTTGTTGACAAGTTCCTTAGGATCTATATCTGAAGTCCAGAATATAATATCAAAATTCGAGTTTAGACTTTAGAAAGAAAAAAGTCATGCAAAAGCCCCATTTAATTTACTCTGATAACCGTATCCCAAAAAGGTCCTACCCGGACAGCCAAATTAGCAAGTACCACTGGTGAAATCACATAGGTACTGGTTCAAGATTCACCCAAAAAAATAAAAAATAGGTACTGGTTCAAGTACCCTCTCCCCAATTTCAAAAATAATAATAATAATAATACTCGGATAACCAGAAAATCCTAAACTTTCTACTGCTTGAACCAAGGAAAAAGGAACCTCATCACAAAATCGTGCATATAAGGGGGCTTTATTTATTTCATTGCCACTCCAATAAAGAAGCTTCATAATATAATTTTTTAACCATTTACAAATAAAAAGCAAAACCAATAAGAATTTCAAACCCAAAATTCCATTTCAGTTTCCCCAACTTTTCTGTAAAACCGGACAGAGTTTCCATAAGCTTCAAATTACCGGAAGAACATAAAAGAAAATCGAAGCAAATTTAATTTTTTAAGAAAACGAACCAATAATAAATAAATAAATAAACTAAAACAAATCCTTACCATTCTGCTCCATGTTGCATGTCATCCCAAGGCTGAGATCTCCAAAGCTACCTTTTTCCTTCAGGTACTGACTCAACATGCCGCACTTCTGAGAGAAACTGGGCTTCTCCGGCATGCTCAAATGTTTCTGACCTGAAAGCTCTGCAATTTCCGACGAGTCCGACATAGTCACCGTTGTGCCAACAATAAACAGAAATAACTGTAACTAAATCCAACGCCTTCAATCCCAAAAATAAGAAAAAACTCGGACCAAGATTGTATTTTCCAAGGGTACTGCTTGAAGAAGCTCTGAATCTATTTCTCTCTATGAATGCTTTGATGTTCTTCCTTCTTTCTTCGGCCTGTCTATTCCTGTCTATATATCTCTCTCGGCAAGGCTTATCTTTTTCTATTATTATTTAATTAAAATTTAATATTGGAGGGTGCTTGAGTTAAAGCACGAGGAATATATGGGATTTTTTTTTCTTGGTAAAAATAATTTATGGGACTTTTTAAGTTTTTGTTTCCTGCAGCTTCCAAGGTCCACAAAATTATTATTTATTCTCACACCTCTCTTTGGTATTTCAACCACGTGTTCTTTGCATTACTTAACGGCGAGGTTTTCTGTCTTTCGAACTCTCCCACTTTCTCTGCTTATTTACGGTTATGTCCCGGGTCATTGGGTTAGTGTTTGTCTGCTGCTGTGATGTATAATTTCACCGGCTAATTTGATATTACTTAAAGACTTGTTTCTACACAAAATTCAAATTAAAATCCACATTTCATAATCACACGCATCACGTTTTGAAGAGGACATAAAGAAATATATGTAATTTTCTTCCCAAAAATATAGTCTTTTAACCATATATATTCATTTGTTATTTATGAATCTACAATCATTTTTAATTTTTGTTTACTCTTGATATAGATATCTTATTCACAACGAAAATAATAAAAAATGGATGAAATTTGGATAATGTTATTATGTAATAAAATACAAATGATAATGTTTTTAACTTTAAAAGTTTGATAATAAATGAATTCAATCATTTATATATAATTATATATTATATGTAATCAGAATGAATAACATTATTCAACTAATAATGCTATCAAAGAAATTAGAATATAATTGGAAAAAAGTAATATTTTCATTAAGAGAAAACAAATATATATACAACCTAAACTAGCCAAATTAACTAATAAATCATAATCTTTTTGTACACGGTATTAATACAAATATATAAATAATACAAATAGAAACTAATCTCTATTTCTTTTAAATTAAAATATCATCATTTGAACTGAACTTATTTTACATTAGTTTGACAAAAACTATAACTATAAATTCATTTTATTAGTAACTTTATTAGCACTTCATTTTAGAGATAGATACTATTTATTTTTTATAAAATAAAAATAAGTTAAGTGAAAAATAATGAATAATCCTATCAATTAATTTCAACCAAACCCATTAATCACAATTGAGTAATAAAATTGGAATATCAAAAATGTTCCAACCGTGTAAAATTCATGATTTAATAATTGTAAGAGAGTACTAAATCTCTTTTTTATCCTGATTAAAATGTTTCTTAAAATAACGAAAGCTATACAACAGGGGTTTCACATATTCACCAAAAAAAAAAACATGGGTTTCACATTTTTGTTGCAGCTCACTTGATATTTTGCATTCCATTATACAGGGAAGCACTCAATTTGTGAAAACAAAGAAAAGAAAAAGTAGGTATGTAAACATAGACAACTTCGTGCAACAAAGTACTCCTTTACGGATGGAACGCATATATGGGGCAGTTTGGCAAATACAATTAAATTTAGTTGTTTCTGGGTCCTTCCAGATTGCCACTAGCTTAGACGGCGTTAGGAGTCCCGTTATGTTCTTTTACGTGCCGACCTGCAGCTAAACAATACGACCGAAGTGGGTTCCACATCCCTTCCTTCACATATCTATATATATATATATATATATATATATATATATATATCCCTAAAAAAGCAAACGTCAAGTGCACGTTCCCTTCACAAATTGAAAAACGACACGTTGCGTTGTCGCAAATGGCAATTCCGCGTGTGGAATTCGGCGTTTCTATTCCCACAGGAAAGGCAAGTTGGATGGTAGTGTGGTACTCCAAATTTGTATTTTTATATTTATACATTTAATATAAATCCATGTACAGTAATATCTATAATAAATTTAATTATTGCTGTGTTTTAAAATAATAATAAAAGTAAGGAGGGAATAAAAAATTTAGAACGTATTTGATAGACGTCCATAGGCCGGATTGTATTATTTTATTACCTAACCTATCTTTGGTGTCAAAAACAGCCTAAAAATGTCCAACACGTTGAGAATAATCCCAAATACGCAGGATTTCAGGTTTATGTGGATGTTGTTATCTGGGACTCGCTTTTTTCCTTAACGCACTGTGGATTTCACTATATATATATATATTTTTAAATAACAGTCTAATTCTATTTGCACAAAAAAAAAGAAACTATATTAAAATTAATTATGTCTTATTCTATTTTAGTTTTAGTTAAAAATATAATGAATCGTATCGGAAACGGATACTTGAGTTTTAATAAAAAAAAGGGGGAGTGAGGGGCATTTTATCCGTGTGGGAAACGCGGTGAGAGGGAGGAAAAGAGTTGGTGCAGCGCTAGTGCACATGCACCGCATATGTGAGACAGGTGGCGGAATCTGATGCGATGGAGGAGAAAGAAAATTTTCCTCGTGATGGTGACGTGGGGGCCTTGTTTATCCCAAAAATGGATGGTGTGGTCCGTGGCGGTGTGGCTTTGAATTTTGAAACACAAATTTGTGTGTTGGAATGCAAATGCGGACTTTTGGAGGTCACGGGTGAGTAGTGAATTGTTTCACCTTTTCTCTTTATTTTTTTTTAAAAAAAAAAAATTGTTTGCACACGTGATCGGCGTGTCTTGCTTTAGTGCTTCTTAATGAATTAGGCTTCGCTTTTCCCAATATCTACAACCTTGCCCCTATACCTATCGATAGGGTCCTACCCTACCCACCTCACTTTCCTTTATCTGGGCAATGTTCCGCTGCGGCCGATCTGAGTCCTCAGTTTTTGTTCCATTTGCCTTTTGGCCTCAATTTGAGATCATTGTTTTTCTTTACTTTAACCTCTTTTTTATTTGATTTTGAAATTAAAATATAATTCATTTCAATTCAAACAGTTCCATTTTATCTACTTGACTTCCAAAACATATTCACAATTTAAAATTCGAAACTACTTTATTTATTGAACAATTTTTACACAAATCCGGGAGTTTAAAAAATATTCTTAAATGCAATTATGTTGCTATCAAATTATTTGCTCAGCCATTCTACGAATCTCAAACATTAAGTAAGTTGAGATTGTGTTCAAAGCTTACTAATAACGTAAAGCCCGCGCAAGATGGTAGGCACTTTTATCCGACAGTACTCGGCTTTGATCAGATTCACAGTTTCAATCTCTTTTGCTCACAAAATCTACACTATTTCTTGAGGAAAACTTGTAATTTGTTGTAGCAGCAAAGGCAGGTAGATCAGCAAGAACAGTGAAGCAGCATATATCTGGAATTGAGTTTCACATGCAACGTCTCTCCTGGCCAATTTAGGGCCTTTACTCCGTATCATAAGTATCTTTAGAACTGAGGAGGAGTGTTTACAAAACCCCATTTGAAAGAGGTCAAGTTTTGTAGAGATACTGTTTTAAGAATAATAAGAAAGGTGTGGTCGATTTGGACCACCTCAGAAAATCTAAAAAAGGCTCTTTAATATGTGCTCGCCATTGGACAATGATTATGATTTTACTGTGAAACAGTGGATTCGTGTGTGTTTAAGCGGGTACATTAGATTTGGAAATATTTCTGTTAAATTTTTATATTAAAATATATATAAATTTAAATTGATTTATATCGTATTAAATTAAATTTTGGTTTTATATTTTACAGTATTTTATTCCTATTAAAATTTATTTTATAAAAAAATATCCGTTTTATAATATACAAATTTTAAATTTTAAAAATTCATACAAATTTGTACTGTATTAGCATTTTAAATTTGTCAGACCTACCATATACCATATTGGAAAATGAAAAACCACTCGATGCTTATATATGGTACAACAAATCGAATTAGCCATAAACTGCTATCTGCTAGTACTGTGTAGCCATGGCCAAAAGAATTTATTCCATTATTGCATAGCAGATCAAAGGACGGAGTCAACAAAGTCCTCGCAAAGATATTTAGAAAACTGATGATCTCGGCCAAAGCTTATTAAATAATGACAAGGAATTTTCCTGGTACGATATTTATCAGGATTTGAAATGGTCCCTCCCTCGCCAATGGCATGAAATATGTATCAATCCAGCTGCCCAAACAAGAACAAGCAATAATGGAGAGGATCGAATAGTAAAACATTATGGTTAACAGTAATTGAATTTATAATTCAATTAAGATTTGATTTATGACCTAGTGGACGGGAATGGTAGTAATAATGGAAGCATTTTGTCAACAGTAAATCATTATAATTACTAAAACAAGGCTTAAGGAAGAAAACAAATGATTTGTTATACTGACAAATTGAAACATTTTACCACTAAATTTTAATTGAAATGTGATGTAAAGCCGACCAGTTTTTTATTATTTTATATATATATATATATATTTTTGATGAATAATAAAATGCCTACATATAGCAGAGTCATAGGCCCAGAAAAAATCTAGCAAGAAGGTCAGATCAGGTATTTTTTATAACTTCATAGGAGTCCGCTACTGACGGCCTTTATCGCTGGAACCTTCCACCCTCTCACGCTGTAACGGATGAGAAGAACACATGAATCATGTAGAGTTACCAAGATTCAAATCCGCAGTTTCTACAAATAAATATGATAGATGAGCTGATTCCTACGACATGTGCTACACCTTCATCTATATATATATATATTTTGCCCAACAGGGTTATGAAAATTGAAATGATTTATGAAGACTGAAATGATACTCTTACGAGTCTTATCTAACTTCACCTTTGTAATTCCCATCGAAAGGATGGTGGGTGGGTCGCCCTCAATGATTACGTTTTACTCCTATTAATCAACTTTGTGGGCTATCCAAAGAGATTTTGTTTGTTTTATCACCGCAATTATGCACCTCTCTCTCTCATGCCTAAAAATCTTTTTAAAGTTTTTTCTCCTCCTTTTACTTTTTTCTATTTCAATTCATATATAGAATTCTCACGTTAGATAATATAATAATATATTATAACAGTAATTTTTTTACAAAATCATTCTGAAAAAATCATTTTGAAGATTAGTTTACTACCAAGACCTTCTTTTAAATTTCATTATATTCATCTCTATATACCATTTTAGACTACCGTTTAATTTCTACTAGACGTTCTCCTATTTGACAGCTCGAAATATTTTTTCACATGTTTTCCATAAATACAATTTATATATTTTTAAAATGTACAAATACATTTTTAACCCTTTAACAGTTATAGTTAACAAAATTTATCTAACTGCAAAGGGTGAATATGAATTTTATAAAGCCTAAAAGAAACTTTTGTAATTTTGCAAAACTTCATAAGGTGCACCGTGCACATGCAATTATCCTTAAAAAAATACCTTCAAATAATGAGAGCAGCCCTCATCCAAGACAAATCTGAAAGCCCTGAAAGCGAGAGTGTATTTTTAATGGTAATTTTACTTTAAAAAAATATAATTTTTAAATTAAAAGCATTTTAAAGAATTTTAATGATTTTTATTTTATTTTAAATTCAATAGCATTTTTTATAATTATTTTTTATTTTGTATTTTTTATAAACTATTATAATTTGCTTTTTTTTCCTCTTTGTACCATAATATTCAAAAAATTAAAATATAAAATCATAATAATTAATTTAATTGTAAGTGTGCATAAAAATTTATAAAAGAATAAATAAATCCTTTTAAAAGTTTTTATATAAAATGTGTATTTAACTTTAGAAATTAAACTTTATTCTTTGTTTTATTTTATTTTTTAATTTAAAAAATCTATTGAAATTATAAAAAAAAAATATAATTTTTTTTAAAATAGAGAAATATTAGACTTTTAAAAAACCAATTAAAAATACTCTTATGGCCATAGAAAATTAGGTCCGGTCAATCATCGCGGCTATTTTCTTCGGAAAATTTGAAGGAGTTTTACTCCACATTAATTTAATTTTTTAGAGGGTGTGCTACTTGACTATAAACAATTATATTTCATGTAGGATAATAGTAAAGCATCACATTTTGACTACCAAATTCCGACTTATTGTTTATTTTGTAATGTCAAATTGTGAGTCATGGAATTTGGTCAATTAAACATGTACATTACATTTTTTTTGTTATTGGCATTATGTAATTCGTCCAGTTTTGAAGCCTGCAATGATTTTATGTTTTCAAATAAGAAATTGATCAAACAATATAATTGCACCAGCCAAAGGTACCTTGGACTGAAGTATATTATTGTGAAAATAGTGATAATGCAGAATATATAGAAATATTATTTTGTGTGTTGTTTAAAGACAGGAACAAACATAATGTAAAGCATATAATACCCATCTTATCGGGTGCATTTCACATCAAATTCATATCCAGTCCACTCAACTATGAACTAACAAATGTCTGTATGGGATTTGTTACAAAAAAAAAAAGAAATTTTTCCATCCAGTTGTAAAAGTTACTGTTTTAGACAATGATAGCGGAATCTTTACCTGTTATTCTTGGTGACATCATCTTGCCCAATCCAATAAATATGAGGTATAATTTTTTTTTTTTGGTAAGTTAAATATGAGGTATAATTGTAGGGTCAAAATACGGATGAAAAAATAAATCTATACATAGATGTAACATCTATTTTTACCAAAAAAAAACATCTAATAAGTATTCCTCTAAACAGTAGTATCATGAAATTGTTACTTTTTGCCAAGTCCAACGATCCAAAACTTAGAGCGGTTCATTCTTCATAGTCTATCGGAGAGCATTAGACATTGGGGGTAAACTGGATACAATTTCATTAGATTCCTTTTGGTCATTTATTGAGAACTCGATAACATTTTCATTTTTTTGGTAAACCTCTATAACATTTTCATTGTAAACAAAATATTGAACAGAAAAAATAATATATATAACAGTTATGCCATATCATTGATGTCAATTCCAATCACATGTAATGTAAATTCAAAAACTATAATCTTTTACAAAATCACAAAATTATAAAATGAAACATACATATCCTATGTCTTCGTTGATAAATAATGTGACATCATGTATCTCATATAACGGTTGCATAAAAAAAAATTCAGTTGAACATGGTATAAAAAGAAACTTGTGGGTTTTTATGAATGAATATCCTAGAAAAAAAAAATCACATATACAGCTTCATAAAATTCCCAAAAAAAGAAAAAAAAATATAAAATGGAGTGAGAATAGTACCCAAAAAAACGAACATAATGCCAAAAACAACTGACTGCAACTATATCCCACCAGAATGCCCCATACAGATACAGTTGTTGTGTTGATTCATATTTCCATATCGATGAGCCCATTAAATGGAGAACCACTAACCCTCTCAAAAATCATAATCTATGTCCGTCATGTTCTGCGAGGCAGAGCGCTTAACCAGACGTCCTTGCTCATCATATCTATCAAGATTCTCACAAGGGGCTGGGAAGATGGTCCCTATTACACGACCATGAACAAAGGCACATTGGAAAATATGTTTTTTCTTGTATGTTAATCCCACTGACATATCCTTGAATGTCACATTTCTCACAGGAATTTCTTCACTTCCGTGGATACGGACAGGTACACGAACTCCCTGTCCATGGATGCTTGTAAAGCTAATGTCCTCAATAACTGGAAGAGCTTTTGGATCGTAGCCCTCATCAGGGTGCTCGTTGTAGTCTGTCTTCATGACAACTCCAACTCGCACATTGTCAAATGTCAGATTCCGGTAGGTTATCTGACGCACATAACCACCTCTTCCAGGAGCAGTCTTGATCCGAACAGCACGTCTTGAATTCCACACAAGGAGGTTCTCCACGGTGACATTTGAAACTCCACCAGACATCTCACTGCCTATTGATATGCCAGCACTGTTGCATTACAGTCAAGATGGATCTGAGTTATTAATACAAAAGAAACCAATATATACTGAGAAACCCATAATAATGTAAAAGTACCTAGATCCTGTTCCTTTGGTTACGATTTATCGATCATAAGATTAATAAAAGTTTTATTTGGTGGCAACATTCACCTGACCATAGACCGGACAACAAGATTTCGAATGAGGATATTCATTGAAGGTCGTCCATAAGCAATTCCATACTGATCCCAGCCGCTCTTTATTGCAATTGCATCATCCCCAACACTTATATAGCAATCCTCAATCACCATATCCTCACATGAATCTGCCGTTCAAGATTGTAGCTGGTTAATTTTCATCACAGAAACTTTTGAAACTCTAATCACAAGCAAAATAACAAGCTGTAGCTAAATTGGCAAATGAAGGGTACTGCAGACTGTCTTTTTCTGTCAGACTTTTAAGGCACTGAGGTAGACTGCATATGGTTAATATTTAATATTAATCTAAACTTTTAAGTTTTAAGCATATCAATATTCTTGCCCTGGGGGATGGGTGAAGGACCTGAATGTAGGCAACAGTACATTTTGAGTTCTCTTCCATACAGACAAATGTAAATGATTATGGTATAGGTATAAACAAAGGAGTAAAAATTTATCTTCTTTTACCCGAAATTTTCTCTGAATTCAAACAGTTAGCATTTTATGCATTATTTAGCCCACCCCAAAAAAATCAAGAAAAAGGCTGAATGTCCGTAAGCATATTATTATAAGCCACTATTTCTCTGCACATCTACATAAACTTCAAAGACTTAGCATTTGCCACTTACCAGGATCGATTCCATCTGTATTTGGAGCTTCAAATATGGGAGCCAAAATTGTAACGTTTCTGATGGTTATGTTCTTGCAATCATATGGATGAAGAGTCCAAAATGGAGAATCACGCAATGTTATATTAGCAATCACAATGTCACTTGACCACATGATCTGGACAAGTGGGCCCCTTGTGTTGTTGAGAAGCTTTTGGCGATACTTCTTCCACCATGATTGACCCTGCCCGTTTATCGTACCATTGTGCCCTGTTGACCAGTGAATACACGAACACATCAGGAGTCAGAAATTAAACACTTGCAGAGAAAATGAGTGGGCAGCTTAGAGTCACAGCAATATTATCAATACCACAGGTTGAACTAATCTACCTTCCTAACTTATTTCTTAAAACAATTAAAAAGTTTGAAGCATCACCGGTATGTCGTGGAAAAGTATCAATATCTAGTTCAGCTGTCTGATAATAAGCATGGTTTTCAGCCTTGAAGAATATCAGAAGAAAAATTTATAATGGTTCTAAGATTGTGACCGTCAAATGAATCAAGAGAAATGATAGATTAGAAATTGAGCATCTTATTTACTAAAAACATTTCACTTAGGTTATGCGAGGCCATAACAGACTTTTGAAATCCCTGCTCCGATACTGAAGCAAACTCACAGATTGAGACTTGAGACTCTTATTTTCCATCCTTAACTTCCTTTATTGTCATCGCCAAATACACGAAAGCTACAATTACTCAAGATTCTATGAAGCAGTTCTATCACCAGTCTGGAAAACAAGTTAAAGGCTATTGATTATCAATAGCCTATACACTGCCATAGGGCTCCTGGTGTTCCTAACAATTGATCTGTTGCTGTTGTAAACTTCCAATTTTTGTTACTGCATTTAGAATCCAAGTAAATACATTTGCTAGGAACTCAAAGAAATATAGACTAAATTCAACATAGAAAGGGTAAAACATATGACCTGTTATAACAACATCTTTAAGATTTTGACCATGAATCAAACTCCCAAACCGCGGCCCAGGATGCTCTCTCCCATACCCATATGAAGGCAATGGAGGCATCAATGGCCAATACTTCTCATCCTGTCACAGACCATATATGAGAAAAGTTGTAACATCAGCAATATCTAGTGCAGTGAGAGAGAGAGAGAGAGAGGGCTACATCAAATGATTAGTTTAAGAAACAAACTCCCATGCTTAGGAACCATTATCCCCTCTAACAGGCTAACTAACAAGAGCTCCTATTCGTGTTCTTGCTCCAACTCCTATATTCTTACAAGGGGTTTTCTATTCTCCGCTGCTCTCCTTTTATTAGTCCTACCGCTACACTTTAGTACCTCATTTTAGAATGTTTAACAGAACTGGATTAACATATTGTACTGTAAATCGACAAGTCTGACGAAGGCCTCCTGGTGTTCATTTCAAAATAAAATCAATTCTTTAAGTTCTTCTGCTAACTTTGGAAAGTTACTCAATTTTAAATATCACATTAATTAGCTACTTAAATCGATGAATCATATTTATTACTATATGTTTCAACTGTTTCTAAGCTACGCGAAACTAGACGCTACATAAAAACAACATAGATAGTGCAGTAAACAAAAGAAGCAGCAGCAGCAAAAAGACCAACCTGAATTCCTAGTATTTCAGAATCTTCGGCAAGAAAAAGAGTCATATGGCTTGTAAGATTAAAAGGCGCCGTGAGCCAGCGACCAGGAGGCACATTGAGCTGCCCTCCACCTCTCTTGCCCAATTTGGAAATAGCAAAAATAGCCTTCTCAAACGCCTCTGTATTTAAAGTAACCCCGTCACCCACCGCCCCAAAATCCGTCAAATTGAAAGCCACAGGTCGCAGTCTCGGCATGGGTTTAACCAGAGTTCTTCCGAATATCGAGAACCCACCCACTATATTCCTCTGCCATACGAACACCGATAAAAACGCAGCGATCCAAAGCACTGTGAAGAGGGTCTTGTGCGACGACAAGAAAGCCGGAACCCAGCGCTTAAAGTCAAGCCTCTGGTGGTGGAACCGTCCAACCTGTGAGGTCTCCACCATCATAACGCTGATTCCCTTCTCCAGAAACTAGTGGCGCTTCACCCAATTTTGATTCAATCAGGGAAACAGCGGACGAAAATGGCGACCCAATGAGTGAGAGAGAGAGTGCTTGAGTTTGATAGCATGGATTTGTTAGGTCTTCGTGTTTTTGCTTCAGAAAAATGAATGGTGAGATCTACAGAATGAAAAGCGGATTTTGGAAGAAGAGGGTGTGAAGGAGAAGGAACATGGTGATCAAAATTGGGTGAAATGTTGGTGATCAAAGTTGGGTAGATTTGGATTTCGAAAAATTTGTGGAGTAAATTTGAAGGTAAGTCTCGTCGAAGTTTGATTTGGCGGCATATCAAGGTTGAGACTTGGAGGCAAAGAGAAAGAATGGTTCGGAACTGGAACTGGGACACTGATGGAGAGTACCAGCCTAACAGTAACAGCCGGTCTCCCATAGATTTCGTGCTACCTGCCTCCAGGCTCTGCCATGTGTGAAGATAAAAACTTGCGTTTTACTAAGACCAATATATATATATATATATTTTTTTTTTGGCGACACCATAAATTTGATTCTGGATATTCTTTTTTTATTTTTTGCTGAATTGATTCTGGATATTGCGAAAGGTTATAACATAATTTATGTGAGTAATTCCTGACTGCTAAAAATCTCAAGTTTAAAACTTAATAATTTTATTTAAGAATTATAAATACACATAAAAATCTAGAAATGAGTTTAAAAAATATTGGACTTATATACAACAAAAAGTTTTTTAAAAAATATAAGTAATTTGATGACCATCTTTTTATATCTTAAACTTTCATGAAAAATGGTAATTCCAATTAATGATCTAATAAGTATTTAAAAAAATATAATAAAAATCAGGTTCTTGTAACATACTAATGAACAACATTTAAAAAAATAACAAATATATCGTAATGCAAGCATAATATTATCTGTCCAACAACTATTATAAAAGGGAAATAGAGAGGTAATTTCGAAGTTTGCCTTTTTAGTTTTCGTCAACATTCAATTTAGTATATGCTGCCTTTTTGGTCATAGTTTGATCATTATAGGATACGAAGGAGAATGGAAATTACATGTCTTTATTGCGGTAGAGTGAAGTAAATATGGCAAGGAATATATATAAGTAGGCGAGTGTTGAGGGGTTGCATTCCATCTTGAAAGCCTCATACTATCTACTAACACTATCTAACTAATCATGTACATATACATTTGAATCAATCATTAATTAAATTGATTATCTGCACTACCATCCACTTAATTAAATTGATTAATGAAGCTTTATTTATTCTAAAAAAAAATTGCACAGCCACCCACTAAATTAGTCAACAATGTTTTTTTTCTTTTGTTAAAGACTAAATTCCGAATATAAGACTCAGCAAATACATATATGTTGGTTTTCAAGCCCTGTAATTGCTAATTTGAATTAAGTTATTTACCAAAAAAATTGGAACTAGGTTGAGGAGCGAGTACATTTTTCCGGTGTTCGAGTCAAGTAAATTGCTGACCTGATTGACTAATTCCATTCGTGGTTAAAAGTTCAAACCCCATGATGAGAGGAAAAAGTCGTTTTTTTTTGGGGGGTGATAATTAGAGGAATAAAAATTTTAAAATGGCAGAATCTATCTAATTTGTCTGGATAAGTCACAACCAGATAAAAGAGAGACTTTCTGGATATAGGCCCAACCTGTAGGCCTAGTTAGGAGACATTGAGTGAAGCCCAAACTACAAGTGCATGATCCAAAACACTTGCCATTGCCAATTCCTTCCGTTCCTTAGGTGCGTGCCACGTTATATATTACACCCTATCATCAAAGACATCAACTATATCCAATCCATCTTCACACAAGCAGAGAAAGCGTGGAAACAAATATAAAGAAAGCCTTGGAAATTTATCAGGCGCTGCACTGTGCACAGTTTCACTTTGGCAGAAGCACTGTCAGTCAGTTATGGCCCTGGCAATGGCCTCCACTTCACTCTCAACCGTCCCAATCAGGTGGTACAATTTTGCTTAATTGCTGACCACATTCTTTCAATGTTTCTCTCTTCTACTTCTAATCTTCACGCTAGATAAGCTTTGAAGATTCTCTCTCTACTCTGAAGTCCATCAGCTAAAATTTCTGTTGGAAACAGGGAAATTCCTTGCAAGTTTCCATTAGGAAAAAGCACAACGATATGCTTGTTGGGAAGAACAACCCGTGTGAATGCAACAAAAGGGGTCTCAAGTGTTTGTGAACCTCTGCCTCCAGATAGACCATTGTGGTTCCCTGGTAGTTCACCCCCTGAGTGGCTAGATGGCAGGTTAACTTTTTGCTCTTTTAATTAATTTTTTTCATGAAACTTTTACTGTTTATAAGTTCTTTATCAACTCCTTCTTGGCTGTTTTAGTCTTCCTGGTGATTTTGGCTTCGACCCACTTGGATTAGGTATGCATAGACAGATCCTTTTTCAGTAAAATTAGAGCATTCATGTTGAAAAATCCTAAATCTCTGTGCGTGCGTACAGGGTCTGACCCAGAGTCACTGAAATGGTTTGCACAAGCTGAGTTGATACATGGGAGATGGGCAATGCTGGCAGTGGCAGGAATTCTCGTACCGGAGTGGCTTGAACGCTTAGGCTTCATCGACAACTTCTCATGGTACGATGCCGGAGCTCGTGAATACTTTGCGGACCCCACAACCTTATTCGCGGTGCAATTGGTGTTGATGGGCTGGGTCGAGGGAAGAAGATGGGCTGATATAATCAAACCAGGGAGCGTTGACATCGAGCCCAAATTGCCACATAAAAAGAATCCGACGCCGGATGTTGGTTACCCCGGTGGTCTGTGGTTCGACCCCTTCATGTGGGGCCGAGGTTCACCGGAGCCGGTGATGGTGCTCAGGACAAAGGAGATAAAGAATGGGAGGCTTGCAATGCTAGCTTTCGTGGGTTTCTGTTTCCAAGCCGTGTATACTGGGCAAGGTCCCATTGAGAATTTGACGGCTCACATTGCAGATCCTGGTCACTGCAACATATTTTCGGTAATTCTATTAATACATATATATATATATATATATATATATATACAATTCATACATATACTCACCTATCAAATTCTAAGCCTGCTTTCATTAATATTGATTTCTATATTATGCCTGGCCTTGTGGTGAAATAGGAACAGAGCAATGAATGTAACTTTACTGTATATTTGCTTGAGCAGGCTTTCACTTCACAGTAATAGTACTCAGTACTCAGAATTCAGAAATATGGGATCCCAGAGCCAGAAGACAGCAAAATGTGCAAAATGTGTTTATTCTCTGTTATGTTATCATCAGAGCACAGGATAATTGTAAATACCAAAGAAGGCCAAAGAAAACTGATCGAGGCATTCTTTATTTGATTTTGAGTTTTTAATTTTACTGTGTTTTGATAAGCAGTTGAAACGAAAATCATGAACAATTAAAAATGACAACTGTCCAGAATTTGTGAAGCGGAGTGTTTTGCTGTGTTTGAATCAATTAGATTTGGGAGTAGAGAAACACGATCAGCCTCCCTTAGAATTGTACGCACGTTGCATGGGGGGGAGAGAGAGAGAGAGTTTTCGACTGATTTTACATACATACCAGACATACAAGATTGTAATAATTAAACACCCACAAATCTAAATTTGTGATGACGATAAAGAGACGTCCGAAAATAAAGCAGAGATTGCCAGCGGAAGAAAAGAGGAATGGCCAAGGACCAAGTCAAGAGAAGAGGAAATTGGATTTCCAAAATAATTTGCAAAAGTTTGTAAGTAATAACTATTCTTAGGAACACTGCGACGTTAATCTGGCAGGCAATTGTGACCCATAGTCTCCCCAAAGCAACACAAACCTTTCGCACCACCATGACACACGCTCCTTCCAGGACCAAATTAGACAAAAGGAAAAAAACCAAACCAACCCAGACTCAGAGAACCACACAATCTCTCCGAACAGCGGGTCGTTTCTATCCGGATCTGTCCCATTTCCGGCTCAGCAATGGCCGCTGTTCGTCCCCTCTTTCTCCTCCTTTTCTTCTTCTTTCGTCTTTCCCTTTCCGCCGCCGCCTCCGAGGCCCAAGCTCTCCTCCAATTGAAGACCTCCTTCGCCCAAGCTGACGACGCCTTGAGCTCTTGGCTTCCCAACTCCTCTCCCTGCCACTCCAAATGGGCCGGCGTCATGTGCTTCGACGGCATCATCACCGGTCTCCATCTCACCGGCATGGGCCTCTCCGGGAAGATCGACATCTCCGCCTTGCTCGACATCCGAGGCCTCCGCACCATCAGTTTCATGAACAACAGCTTCGCCGGTCCAATGCCCGACTTCAACCGCCTCGGCGCTCTCAAGTCTCTGCTGCTCAGCGGGAACGACTTTTCGGCCGAAATCCCCAAAGATTTCTTCTCCCACCTCAACTCGCTGAAGAAAGTGTGGCTCAACGGCAACAATTTCACGGGTCGCATACCGGATTCGCTGGCGGAATTGACCCATCTCATTGAGCTTCACCTGGAGAACAACCAGTTCACAGGGCCCATCCCGGCCTTCAAAAAGCCCATTAATTCTCTGGACCTGTCCGGTAACAAATTGGAGGGTCCAATCCCAGCGAGCCTGTCCAATTACAATGCATCCGCATTCGCAGGAAACGATGGGCTCTGCGGCAAGCCACTGGACAAGGCCTGCACAGCCATTCCGAATGCCGTTGGTTCAGCAGTCTCTGAGGATCATCAGGAGGAGGACGGCGGCGGATCGAGTTCCAACAGCAGCCAGGTAGTAGTCGGAGTGGTGATTGGGCTGCTGGTCGTGTTCATCATGGTCGTGTTTCTGAAATCGAAAAGGGGCAGAGACGACGACTTTAGTCAGCTGGAAAAGGAATACGTGGAGGAGGTGGTCGAAGTCCACGTGCCGAGCGCCACCACCCGCAGCAGGACCATGGAATCCAGCAGCCGCGGCAAGAACAGCGAGACCGGTTCCAGGAAAGGGTCCCACCACGGCAAGAGCGCGATGACCGACCTCATCATGGTCAACGACGAAAAGGGCCCTTTTGGGCTTCCCGATTTGATGAAGGCCGCGGCCGAAGTTCTGGGGAACGGTGGGCTGGGCTCGGCCTATAAGGCCGTCATGTCCAGCGGGCTATCCGTGGTGGTGAAGAGGATGAGAGACATGAACAAATTGGCGAGAGATGGTTTCGATGCGGAAATGAGGCGCTTCGGAAGGCTCCGGCACACCAACATCTTGACGCCGCTGGCTTACCATTATCGGAGAGAAGAGAAGCTTCTGGTCTCCGAATACATGCCTATTGGCAGCTTGTTATACGTGTTGCACGGTACGACATTAATTGGGGAATGAATTTCTAATTAATTGGAGAATGAATTTCTAATCAATTGCAGAATGAATTTCTAATTAATTGCAGAATGAGTATCTAATTAATTGCAGAATGAATTTATAATTAATTGCAGAATGAATTTCTAATTAATTGCTGAATGAATTTCTAATTAATTGATCATGCATAGGTGACCGTGGAATTCACCATGCGGACCTCAAATGGCCGATCCGTTTGAAGATCATCCAAGGAATAGCAAGAGGGCTGGGATTCCTGTACTCGGAGTTCGAATCCTACGATCTCCCGCATGGAAACCTAAAGTCGAGCAACGTACTTCTAGGCGAAAACTACGAGCCGTTGCTGAGTGACTACGCCTTTGATCCTCTGATGCAGCCCAGCAATGCACAGCAAGCAATGTTTGCATATAAAACCCCGGACTTCACGGAGTACCAGCAAGTGTCGTCGAAGACGGATGTGTATTGCCTGGGATTAATCATCCTGGAGGTCCTGACGGGCAAGTTCCCTTCTCAGTATCTGAGCACTGGGAAGGGTGGGATCGATGTGATCGAGTGGGTACGAGCAGCCATTCAGGAGAGGAGAGAGAGAGAGCTGCTGGATCCGGAGATCGTAGCGACGGCGAGTTCGGAAAACTCAGTGAGTCAGATGCTGAAGCTCCTGGAGATTGGAAGTTGTTGCGCTGAGAGTGATCCGCAGAGACGGTTGGAGATGAAGGAAGCGATTAGGTGGATAGGAGAAATTCAAGTTTGAAGAAGATGTGGCTTTGTAGATATTTTATATAATGAGAAAAAGGGTAGGAGAGAGAGAGGTTGTCAGCGTGCAGCATATGCTTCTTAAGCGTTTATATACATATGGTAATTACTACCCAAATGAAAACATTTTTTGGCATGGCATTTAACACAAGGAATTACATTTTCTCTTTTTTTCTTTAAGGAAAAACCAAAAAAACAAAAATAGAGGAAAGAAGAAAAAGAAAAGTATTAGTGCTCACCGCCTGGAAATCACGGCCTTCTTTTTTTTCCCACATTGCCAACTCCAACTGCGTAATTAATGCTGCGCATTTTTCTGTAAGTTTATATCGAGTTGGATTTTTGTGTTCCTTATGTCTTGTTTTTTGTTGTTGTTATTATTAATATTTTTTTTTCAAAATGCAATTGTACAAAGGCTGGATATCATGAATTCAGAAGGCATTAATTCTTGCCCAGTTTGTAATGCTACAGATTCTCTGGTTAAGGTTTATAGTATAGTGGGTTGGGAAACTAGACTTCATATTGGAAATGGATACATGGTTAAAGAAAACAAGTTAGTTTTCAAATTAATTATTTCTTCCTTGTGTTTTTCAATTTTTGTTTTGTTGGGTTGATATATATCTATTTTAATCAAATCTATAGTTATTACCTAGGATTAAGTTCTATGTTTGATAGTATATTGTCCAAAAAGAAAAAGAAAAAGAAAAAGAAAAAAGATAGTATAAGAAATTATTACTTTGCATAGGTAGTACGTACTCTAGTTGATGGTATTGGCTTGGGATTGGTTGACATAAATTTTTAGATACCCGTACAAAAAATGCATATGCGTACCTTGTTTGTTCCTTTTTGTTTTTTTAGTTTTTCTTGTTCTTTTTTCTAAACTCCAAAAAAATTTGGACACACACACACACACACACAAGTATACAATTGGATTGGATAGACAACTCTTTTACTCTAGCAGCCTGATGTAGATACAAACAATAACTAATAATAATAAATCCGTTAATCAACTCAAATGGAAAATCTGAGAGCTAACGATAGACAATTTCAATTAAATGAGTTAAAGAATGTAACTCATCGATTTACAGTAATGGAGGAATCAAAAACTAGGTTGCCCCGCGAGGAAGACGAGTCCTTTCTTAAATATACTCCAAAACTAATAAAACGCTGCCGTATTGAATAACGGCTAAGCCACGTCAACAAAAGACGACAAAAACGGTTACTTAAAGTTTAAAGACCAAACAACCCTTTTACACACACGTAAACTAAATATTAACTAAAGGGCAAACTAGTAACTTCAAAGATAAATTTAAATGTGCAACGGTCAATTAGTTCAGGCCTCTGAGGAATGGTTTCCTTCTCCATTCTGAAGAGCTGCTTGCACCGCATCAATCCCTTCATCTCTAAAGGAGCTCGCCTCGAGTGATTCTTGAAAGACCGAAGCTTGATCATAAGGGATATAAGGACTGAGATCTGCGACATTGAAAATAGGTGAAATTTTCAATTCCTCAGGCAAGTCGAGGAGATAGGCATTCGGGCCTAATGCTTTCTGGATCCGAAAGGGGCCAAGTTTCTTCAGGCGAAGTTTGTCTAGTTGATGGTATTGGCTTGGGATTGGTTGACATAAATTTTTAGATACCCGTACAAAAAATGCATATGCGTACCTTGTTTGTTCCTTTTTGTTTTTTTAGTTTTTCTTGTTCTTTTTTCTAAACTCCAAAAAAATTTGGACACACACACAAGTATACAATTGGATTGGATAGACAACTCTTTTACTCTAGCAGCCAATAACGCCTTTTTCTAGTGTAAGGTGTTTATGAAAATCATATATATACACATCTAGGTAACCATTCCTTTTTGTTATATTTTTAAAACGCTATAAATTTATTTCATAAATAGTTTTTCTACATTAAAAGTGTAGATGTTCAAATTTAGATTATTATACAAGAAAATAATAATTTTTATCATTGAACTGTTTCCCTAACAAATATCATACATAATTAAATTACATTTCTCTATATCACATTTGCATTATAGTTTTAAATATTAATAATTGAAATTAAATAGTAGAAAAACTAATTAATGAAAAAATAAATGATTATTATCGATAAAGAGTTCATCAAATTTTACTTTTACTACAAAATGAGACCTTTTACGGAGGATGAGTTTGGTGAAGATTTAAAAAAAAAAAAAAGGCTTACTAAAAAATAATTAAAAACAAAAAAAAGTAAAAATGGATTAAATAGTATTTTAATGGAAAATGGATTACT
Source organism: Ochetophila trinervis (assembly GCA_003254975.1). Lineage (NCBI taxonomy): Eukaryota > Viridiplantae > Streptophyta > Magnoliopsida > Rosales > Rhamnaceae > Ochetophila > Ochetophila trinervis. The sequence continues at coordinate 27,031 of QANX01005827.1, forward strand.
TATAAATAAAAAACGAATCTTGACGGCGGAAGCATATGAAACGTGGACGCACCAATTGAAGGTACGTGGAACCGCAAATATTGCTCTTGTTCAAAATAGGCAACAGAAGCGATCTCAAATAAAAAAGAAGAAAGTTACAAAATGAGCCCTTTGTGAATCGCTGACGGCCGATTCTCTCGTTCTCAAAGTAACGACTTTACACAATGTATCGTACGGCGGCGAAGCGACTGTTAATCGGAGCTTCGTACGGTAACAGTAGCAATGCTCTTATACGATTCCCTTCTCTCCGATGCCTTTCCACGTCCGTGAACTCTCAATCATTCACCAACGGGGGCTCCAATCAACACCAAAACCCACGTACGCCTGATTATTCAGATTCCGCGTCGTCGACTTGGTCAAATTCATCAACGGCCGAAGAAGCCCAGCACCATCACAGCCAGAGGCCCAGAGTGGAATACCAAGATGAGCAAGTTCGAGTGCTCGGGGCTTCGGTGCCCCACGTGGTCCGTTCTTTAAACCTCCGCTTCTACCCCTTATTATTATTTTTTTCTTTTCTATCAGTAGGAGTTCTCGCTGCGCAATGATTCTAATTTTATATTTCTTTTTTGGGGTTTTGAATTAATTGCAGCTAAAGTTGGGTTGGACCGAAGCTGCAATGATTGCAGGTGCGAGGGATGCTGGGGTGTCTCCGGCTATAATTGGATCATTTCCCAGGAAAGAAGCCGCATTGGTCGAGGTGTTTTATTATCTCTTATCCAGTCGTTCTTCCATTTTATCCTATTTTCGTTCTGGGTGTTTACCGTTATACAATATAACTTGCTAAAGTTTGGTATTTGTTTAGCTGCTTAATTGGTAATTTACAAGATAAAAGATCCTTTTTTTTTTTGTTCACACTTTCTGATTGGGTCATGATTTCTGTAACAATTATATGTAAGAAGCTAGACTATACATCCGACCTCTTTTTGGATTTTACTTTTATTATACCCTTTAGCGTAAATTGGGAAGATGGGAAGTGGCTTCAGTGTGATCGACAGTGTTTGTAGGTTACCAAAACAGAATCCTTTACATAATAAGCAATATCAGCTTTCTGGCAGAAGTTATAAGCGTTGCTTAGTTTCCAAAGGTATTTTCTGTATGCATTGTCACCAACGCTTCAATTATGCCCTATTTGTTGTACTTTATGCTTGTTCTTTTTGAGTAATTCTATCAGTGGGTAGAACCTAACTTTCTTTTTCTCTGTACATATCAATTTTGATTTTGACTTTTATTTATTTATTCTCATTTCCCTTCAGTATTTCATGGATGAGTGTTTCCATAGGCTTATTGATAGACTTGATTCTGGAGAAGACCTGAAAAGTTTGATTCCCAGTGAGCGTATCTCCAAGCTTATCAGATTTCGCTTAGAAACACAAGCTCCCTTTATATCGAAATGGCCTCAAGCTCTTAGCATTCAGGTATGAGGTATCATCCTTTGTTTATCTCTTTTATGGTTTGGGTGTGCCGTAATAATTTCTATGGGTTTTCCCTATAGGCACAGCCAGTGAATATTCCTACTAGTTTTAAGCAGCGGGCAGTGCTTATTGATGAGATCTGTCATGCTGCTGCTGGCGAGGCCTCTGACATTGATTGGTATGTGAAGCGCACTGTTATAGGAGGAATATATTCAACAACTGAGATTTACATGCTTACTGATAGTTCCCCAGGTTTGTAGTTCCTGCTTTACCTGTTAATGGAGTTTGGAATTTTATATACTTCTGCTAATGTACACTTGGAAGTTCATCTTCCTTGACAGATTTCCGTGATACATGGGCGTTCTTGGGTAGTCGTGTGAAAGATGCTTTTGATTTGAAGAAATCAGTTCAAGAGGTAGCTCCCTTATTTTATCGTTTTGGATTCTCAGCTTCTTGAGGTTTTGGAAAGTTGAAAATTCCTTGATCGTGATGAAACTTTGTAGGCAAAATACCTGGCGGAAGCTGTTGGAGCGGGAATAGGGAGCTCTATGCAAGGATTTGTAAAGAGAGCTTTTCAAGGATGAACTCGAAAACACTTACCAAACGTGGGTCCTCTTGTCATATGATGCAAGTTTCATTGTTACAACTTGCAAGGGTTGCACATTTAATTGAATATCTGGGTGATGCTGTTTATGCTGGTGATTCTTTGTGATAATCCTTCAAACTATAGTAAACTTTCTTGTTGTTATAATTCTTTGTTAACGGGGAATTATAATCTATATCTTCGGGAGCTTAGGGTTCATGGTCTTGACTATATTGGTATTTCTTCTTACATCTTTATTCTCCGTGTAAATAATGACCATATTATTAGACTTCGAGAATATGTTTCGAATAATGATTTATGCAGCCATCTTACAAATGGATGTTGCTATTGTTCTCGCAAAAAAATATTATTTATAATGATAGGATATACAATTATATTAAACAGAAGCTTCGCTCGGTTCAAGTTTACTCGTGCTCGTTGCTGTGGTTGGCATCCTTTCAGTGTTGGTTAAATAATACACCAAAAGTGGATCATTATCAACAATCTTTCAAGAAACTGAGATTATCGTGCTCAAAGAATCGGTGGGGCAACGATTTAGTGGGACTTTTTCACACAATATATTGTCAGGGTTCTCCTGGGTTTTCCTCTATTGACTACTTTTGTCAGGAAATAATAACAAATGGACGTTCTTGGTTATCTGTACACAATGATTTGTTTTTGTTTATTGGGAGTTACAAACAACTATACAGGTATTTGGCCTTTGGTAACACTTCATTTTAGTGACAAACTTCAATAGCAGCAAGCAGAAATATTTTATTTTCGTAATCACGAAAGAAGCGACTATTTGAGACAGCAACTGATATTCATACGAAGGAACTTTGAAAATGCTACAACATCCATCCACCATAAGCGACCGAAATAAAGACAGAGCAAGATATAGAAAAAGGGATTTAAATTTAAAAAGGGCATTTATTCGTCATTTATCTAGAGAGCAAGCTGGGCCATGGTTCGTCCCCGGAGCCTTCCATGAACCGAACCATTGGAATGAATCAAAAAGAGGCCCAAATCTCCAACAGTAACATCTTAAAAGTCAAAAACCAATGGATCCTGGATGCTACATCGAATATCGATGTGAATTGCCAATTTTTATTTATTTATTTTAATTGAATTTTCCTACCAAATAAAATAGACCTACCACCCATGCCAGTACAGTAGTGCTAGAAAGAAAGAAAAGGAAAAAGAGGAAGAGAAAAACGGTGGCTAACATCATCTGAGAGACTGCTAAAATGGCTACTGCGTCAGAGATTGCGGTGAAATTTAATCTGAATCCCCACCCAGAAGGTGGGTTTTACTCGGAAACTTTCAGGGATACCTCTGTCTTGCTCTCCAAGTCTCAGCTTCCTCCGGAGTGTAAGTCTCTCCCATCCCACGAATTACGGATCTCTAATTCGTTCTAAATATAGGTGCTAGTTTTGCATCCTTTCTTATTAACTGATCCCGATCTGGATATTTCTATGTCTGTCCTTTGTGTTTTTTTTTTTGGATTCCATTGTTGGACTTTTCCCTCTTTTTGATCTATGGCTATGGATCTTAAATGTAGACTTTTTTGGTTTGCAAGGATCAAATAACTTGGTATTCCATTCTAATATGGTGAGACTGTAGGGGAAAGGCTCAAATTTCATATTTTTATGGTTTAGATGTTATGTTTACATATGATTATGAAACTAGATATAAAATGTAGAGCTACAAATTCCAGGTGGCGCTAACAGCCCATTAATAATGCCGTTTTCTTTTATCTTTTTTTTTCCTAAAAAAGAAAAGAAAAAGAGATGCTTGCTTTTCATTTTTTGGAATGGAAATCGTATTACTTTATTTTACTATTCCAGCAGGAAAATATGCTCTTTTTGCAATGTTGTTTGTTATATAGTCAGTCAGTATTATGTCTCCCATAAGCAATGTGATCTATATAAGGATGAAAACAATGCCACAGAGTTTTATACTGCTGCTTTTGTGTTTTTATGAACTATAGTACAACATCTTTTATTGGACAGACTAATATACTTGCAGCTTATCTGCAGACAAAGTTGATCGCCCTGTTAGTTCATGCATTTACTTTTTGCTACCATCTGGGAGTGTGTCACGTCTTCATCGTATACCATGTGCAGAAACCTGGCATTTTTACTTGGGTGAACCTATTACGGTAAGTTTTTGCAGTATTTGTTTGCGCAAATATTAGATTGGAATTTTCTACATTCACAAGCCACTTCTAGTCTACCAAACAAAAACCCACTTTCGCCATTGCGAAATATGTCATTTAATGGATAACCGTCTTATATCTCCTGTGTTGGTAGCTTGGATTTTGCTATCAAATTGTTATTTAAACTTTTACTTTCCCATGTTCAATACTGTGTTTGAGCATTTGACAGGACATGTTCGTATATCCTGCCATGTTCGCATGTCTAAACAATTCGTGTTTCTGAGCACCCCAATGTTTGCTTTCAGGTATTGGAGTTGAGTGACGAAGATGGGAAAGTTAAGTTAACCTGCCTTGGTCCCAATTTGATTGGAGAAAATCAGCAACCACAGTACACGGTGGCACCAAATGTATGGTTTGGGGCATTTCCGACTAAGGACTTCCACATTTCTCCAGATGGGTCAGTGCTGAAAGCTGCTCCGAGGGATGCTGAGAACCACTACTCTCTTGTGGGATGCACCTGCGCACCTGCATTTCAGTTCCAGGACTTTGAGCTGGCAAAACGTTCCGACCTTGTTTCACGTTTTCCTAAAAGCGAGCCTGTCATATCTTTGCTTACTATTCCCGATTGAACAAAAGAAGCTTCGGTTTTTCTCAAGAGTAATGTTGGTCCTGCTACGTTTAGCATGTTAAATTTGTAAGAAATAAACATTCAGTTCGACAAGACACAGCCACATAATTTCTTGTTAGTATACATAACAGTAATATTATTCAGTATGACTCTTACCGTTGGAAATCCATACTTTATTGGTGAATTTTCTTCATTTCTCTTTCAAATTGTTTCTTTTGATAAGTTATGGTATGCATAGTTTCAGCAAATCAAGACTATATTGCAAGTCATGGTTAGCAGAAGTAAATGGTTGCTGAAATAACATGATCTTTGTAAATTCTAAATATAGATTAACCAACACAAATGGTCACCTTACATAACAAATTAAACCTGACTGCACCATCAAAAAATGCAGCTCCACAGCAGCAACCGGAAACAAAGTGTGTCCAAGAGAGATTAGAGAGGAGGAACAAAACATCATCCCAGATATAACCACCCCCTTAGAGAAGCAACCCCATAGGATCCAACAACATCAATTGCATGTAGAAAGTAAAATTCACATGCACCAGAGGAATAAGGAAATTATATTAACTGCCTTGAGATCCAAAACTTTCCCCAAGTTCAGTAAATCCAAGTCCTCAAAATTGTTAGAAACTTTTTACCCCCTTTTTTTTTTTTGGTGGGGGGGAGGGGATGTTCCTGCTCCTCTTGAGGCAAAATCTGTTCTGGCTAAATCATACCCTCTTTCCATCTTGGCTGACCACTGGACTAATGTACACACAGCATAAATCCATCATAACATTGGGAGGACAAGTTAATCAAAATCAAGGAACTCCATTCTTTTTCTCATGGTTCCCTTCAGATCTGTAGCATCCTTTTCTGCTTTCTGAGCCTGGAGCAAAGAATAATGCACTTAAGTTAGAATTTTAGTCTATACTATCATAAATGCATAAGACATACGAGATGCTCAAAGGACAATAATTTTGTTAAAAGGTCTCTATTACCACATATCAGATAATTGACAATCTCAAAATGGCCGATAGAACTCTCATTTCATTTCATCAATTTGAGTCGATTTCTATCAAGATATGTCATTGTTCAACATATCTTCCCGAATGGAAGGATGTTCTAACATGATTGCTATTAAATATAATGTTTTTATACTACTACATTCTTTTAAGTCAGAGTGAACAGATTAATGTTGAAATAAAAGAAATTCTAAATTAGTTGTGCCAATAAGAAAAAAACCAGACATATTTTATATGGTTTTTAAAAAGAACCAAGCTAGGTCACATGGTTCCAATTCAAACATAAAATAAATCCGCAAAGGGCATGAAAAGGCTCCCCGTAATTCTTGGTGGAACAAACTTACAAGGGAAGCCACACATTCTCTAATGCTATATACCTGTTTATGAATCAACATACACTACGTCCACAAGCTCACAGCATGACTAGACGACAAAGATATTAGCATTGCAGATGTACAGTTTAAGCACAAATAGCTTTACAAAAGTGGCAGTTACCTTTCTTATATCCACTTCTGACACCAGAGTCATATGTGGGGGAAGCTCCTCCTTATCTAAGTCCTACGGAAAAAGGGTATTACAATTTCACAATAATATGGTGTAGTTTGACAGAGATTAACACAGTCAAGCCATATAGAAGAAGAGATAATAAACATACCAGCTCCCCAATTAAGACAACATTCTCCCCGCGGATCACATACAGACCTAATTGGATATCACAGTAAAGATCGCCAACAATAACTCGTTCACATGCACTTTCAAGAACAACATTAGCTGAGAACAAGGGGAAAAAAAAAAAAAAAGGGTATCAGTCAATAAGGTATACAGAGAAAAGAAAAAAGGGGTTGAGAACACAGCTTGGAATGCGGGTAGAACATATTACCAAATTGATCAAAAGATCGTAATAACCCTAAGAGCTTTCGGCCATCTCGTAACAAGACAAGAAGTTTCTCTGAAGAAATAAAAAAATTACATGTTAATGACCGAATCACATTAGTGCAACTATAACATACCAGTTTACAAACATATCCCACTAAATTGTAATCCTAGATTAGTAAAAAGGAGCCTTTTCACATGTAGCTTTATGTCCTTTATCTGGAAGAGAGCAATTTATGGAAACACTTGTAAAGTTAGGTTGGTAGGGAGCCCTAACTTATGGCCCAAAGGGAGTAAGCATCCTCCATCTTTACTGCCATTTGGAATACATTATAATTCTAACTACGTTAATCCGATTAAAGGAGGTTGAGTTTGAGCCTCCAAAATTTAGGAGTCAAAACGCCAAAAATCAACGTGAAAAATACTAGTTTGGCAGTTTTAAACTCTGCTTATTGGTTTTTAAATATGCTTAATAGCTGAGTTTCAGCATTGCATTCGTTCAGAAAAGTTTTTCCCTTTTTCCGCCTTTATTCAATTCCCAACGCATTCCCTTTTAAGAAATTGAAGAAAGAACAATATCAAGACTATTTTCAATTTCCAGAAGTGGCAAAATGACATATTTGAAGTTGCTATAGTAACTAGCATAGACATAAAAACACGTACAGATGAAACACGGACAAATAAATAGAGAATGAGCGGAAAAAGAGAGTACTGTCAAGATAGCTTGCAAGCGAAGTGGAAAGAAAAACGTCCTCCGAACCAGTCCAAGACATGGAATTCAATCTTGTTACCATTGGGAACTTGGAAAGCCAAACAAGAGTCCTTCAAAATCTTCTGCAATGGCATTGGCTTCGCCCAACCACCACCTCCAATACCCCCCCAAACGCCAAAATCACACGGATTTTCCACAAACCCACACTCCTTCCCCCCACCAACCCTAATTCCAAAACGAAACCCCTCTCCGCCGAAAAAGAAAATAAAAAAAGGAATCAGATTGAAGTGGATGAGTTAGGTTTTAGACCTTTTTTAGATCACCGGTTTTGCGAGGAAAAAAGATTACATCTTTATTGAAAAAGATCGCATCTTTATTTAATCATTCATTAGTCCTATGTGTCAGTGTGCAACCGATTCGTCTTGGCCTTCCCTTCTCTTTGGCCTTTGACCTTTACCCAAAAAAAAAAAAAAGTACCTTATTTAGGATTTTAACAATTAAATGCTGTTAAAATTATTCACTTTGTATTAGATCTGATCCAACACACGATCTCACACAATAATGAGTTAGGCACCGTGTGACTTTCAATCCTATATTGACACATGTCAGATAATGTATTTTTGACTTCTGATTCTTTGATGAGTTGCAAGTAAATAATAATATTGATTAATTGCTGGTGGTCGTGTTTTTCTTTAACCTACTCAAATTCTCGATAACGAATATCCAAAAAGAAAATCTCAATAACTTGAATCTCTATCAAAAATAAATAATAATAATAATAATAATTCTCAATACACTCGTCTTATTTAAATCTTCGTAAAAAGAAGAAGAAAGTTGAAAATTACAATTCATATATATATACAAGTCTACACATTATGCAGTAAAAAAAGAAATAACAATATCGAATTGTTAAATATTTAACAACATTAATTGGTCCGACTCTTAGGCAAATTTCATGAATTCTCCATACAAAAACAGACTTATTATCCGTACATGTACAGGAACTTAGTAAGTTAGGTTGTTTGTTTGCTTCTATGTGTTACAAACAACTGCGTTTAATGCAAGCTTTATTCACCAAAAGAAAAATGCTACAAACACCTGCTAACTCCTTCGGAGGCTGTAATTTCTCTGCGACAAGAAACTATTCTCATTTTGAAGCAAGAAATTCATTTTTAACTGTTTCATGTTGTATACTTTCGGGGCATCATTCCTAAAAGATACGTACGTCACCTCGTATAGGTAAGCTCGATACTCCTCTAGTGATTAACTCCAACCATCTGGATTTGTGCTTCAAATATTTTAACCGCATTGGATGTTTTTTCTGCATAAATGTACTGTAGCTTTTATATGGTCAATAATGACGTGAATTCTAAAGCTTTGGTTTTTATTGTTACTCATTTCCTTTGGTGGCTAAAAGCTAGAAATAGCAAAGTTTACCTTGTGTTAAACTTCAGAGGGGGCCTAAGGGGCACCAATTCAATTATATCTCTAAAACGATATCTGCAACCAGGGAAAGCAATCACCATGATTAAATTTCTTGTGAGTACAACTTTAACCAGCCTAATTTTTGTCTTTTTCCAAGGAAAAAAAGTAATCGATTTCTGCATGAAAAAAGATAGCTTACATTCGGAATCGGTCTTGACCCATTTACTTCCATCGTCTGTCTTCTCAAAGATTTCATTCTCATAATTGGTGGACTTGGGTTTATTGCTGTTGTCCAAGTACTTCTTTGCAGCCAATGATGGACTTGAACTTTGCGGGTATACCTTTTTCTTCAGTATTGCCCTCAATATCTGCAAACATTAATAATTAACAAAGAAAAAACAATGGTTTAAGAGTTAATTAATCTGTGTCATGGTTTATTTCCATTAATTCTCATGGATATGTATGGATTGGTTTTTACCTTTTCCATTCTTGATTCTGATAGTGGATCCCTTAAACCAGGAGCAGGGGAAAATCCACTTCTACAAACAAACACCTTCTTCAGAAGAAAAGACAATGACTTTTTCCCAATTGCATTCTTTGTATTGTCCAAGCAACTATCACTCCCTCTACTTGGTACTACATTGTTGCTCTCTCTGCAGTGACCACCATTTTCATTGGCAGACTTCTCAGAACTGTCATTGTTTGTTATTGTTGTTGTTGTAGGGTCCTCTTGTTCTAATTCAGGAGCTGAAGCTGAATTTTCATCGATTTGTTCATGCAGTAAAATTAGTGAATTCAACTCTTCAAGTTCTCTCAGTGCTCCTTCTGGATGCTCTTCCAAGGAAGATTCTGCTTTTCCCTGGAAATTGCTCCTTCCTAGATCTCCATCCACATTATTATTTCCGAATGTCCCAATTGCCAGCAATCCATGAGGCCATTCCTTGAATTCTTCAATTCCAGGCCCTAGCACGGTGTTTTCTATATGTAGAGAAGAACAGCAAAGAAATAATGCAAAAAGAAAATTATTACATTCAGCACTTTAATTCTTCTTCCCAAAATTATTAGAAAGAGGAGCTTTATTATACTTCTGGGCCAATAAAAGTTATGAAATTAAGAAAAAAAAAAAAGCACTTACTGTGAATCGATTTTGAGTGTGGTTTCTTGCACCCATGTTTCCCATTAAGCATGCTTTGCATCCAATCAAATATCTGCCCCATCAAACAGGTCATCATTTTTTTATCGAAAAGGAACCATAAGTAAAAATATAAACGCACATCATTTTGAAGTCTGATACCCTATTAAATAATTAAATTTTTAAAAATTTAAGCTGTTAAAAAGTGAATTTAATAAGTATATCTGACTATGTCTAATAAAAATAAATAAAAACTTGTATACTCCAATTACTCTCTCCCTCTTTACCTTCATCCGCTATAAACTCTTCTAGAAAAGCAACTAAACAGAAGGATATTACAAGGGTGGGCTTTCAGAAAACAAAAGGTGCAGACTCTAAAAGTCTAAACAGATCGATCTCACAAGCCAACGAGAGCTAAGAAGCGCAATGCTTAAATAGATAAGAGTATATGCGAGTAAATGATACTGCCAAACGGTTCAAGTTCCTAAACACTCACTTTTGCCGCTCCTCTCTTCTCTTTCTCTCTTTGTCACTTTACTATTTTATCCAACTGCTCTGTCCTTTTCCCAATAAGTAATTAGCATACTACTCCACCAGTCATATATTCACATGTTGCTTTAGATCCCCAAGCATTATTGGTGTTCCTACAATGCCCTTGAACCTATAAAAAACGATCGATAGCTACTAACTAAAACACCAGATGTCAGGGACTCAGGACCAAGTTTCAAATGCATCGCTTGCATGCAATGCAATGGAAAAATCCAGACATAAATTGGTGACCATGAATATGAAAGGCCATGTGTAATGTACCTGTTTGTACTCCTACTTCATGGTCCAAAAGTTTTGACACGACAAGTCAACAACATAGGACCATATATATCTAGTATAATGCTCTAAAGTTTGCCTTTTTTTTAATGTACTCAAATAATGTAAGATGGGCATTTCGCATTAACAGAGTTGGCTGCACATAGAAAACGATAGAGGCATCGATCAGGCAGGCATTGAGCTATACGTATATATATATACCAAAGGGAACCTGAATATAGAAAACTTTAGAAACTGTATGGGGTCGACGGGCTTAGTAGGAGGATTATAATATTATAGCTCATCTTCTCGTCACTCACTTGCTGACTTGTAGATTTAGCTTAGTGGTAAAATTACTGAAAATACACTGTCAGATCAGAAGTTCAATCTTCTTTAGGTGCAAAAACTCATCTTCTCCAATAAAAAAAAAAAATCTCTCGCTCACCAAACCACTAGGCATCTGCTCAATCTTCCACAACAATAACCTTCTAATAGACCCCACTTTAATTTGAAACTTCTCCAAGAATTAATTCCCAAATGCTCTTCATCATTTACCAAGTTCTAATTAGCATACGTTCATTTTGATGATAAAATTAAAGAACAATCAAATTAAGGCTATTTTTTTCTTTTCCCTCTGATCTAGCTGTTAATGACCTTGAGGACTTTGGAAAACCAAGTTCGATTAATTAATATTCAAGAATTTTCAAAACTAGGTATAAGATATGTAGTGCACCGAGTAGATGGATATGCTATTAGTTTTGATGACATAATCTGCAGCTTTGGAAACGTATATATAAAATCTTATGAGAAATATTATATAACTATACCATGCAAATCCCCCACTTTGGGGTAATGGGAACTTATACAAATTCACTAGTTATATGTACCTACGGTCAAGGTCATCTAAAAATTAAATTAGCTAAATCCTAGGAAACGGTACCAAAACCAGCCAAGTTGGTAGCCTGGTTGCAGCCTAATTAAAGCTTAAAAAATTTTCTGACCAACAATTTGTGTCCCACCTAGCTAAAATGTTGAGAATTCGAAAATTAGCTTCCAGCAATTTGTGTGCTGGATAAACAATGTGACAGACTTCGGATCTGTATGAAAGTTTGTAATCCTACGTAGCTAATGTTATTAGATAATTTTTTTTTTTTGGGTAAAGAAATGATACTAGATATTGTTAATTAATGAATATCCAACCAAAATCAGCACCCAAAATTCAATACATATACAACTCTCTGTCAAAGCGACAACTCCGTCATGACAACTTTTGTAAAATGGCTCAAATCCCTCAGAACTCAGATCCATATATGGCTTGGCCTACACTCTCTCTCTCTCTCTTCATGGGATTCCATACCACCCCATGCACGTGAACCTGTCCAGTCACATGAATTCCAAGCCACGTTTAACACACAAGCGATATTGGTCCGGCTGGGATTCACCACGTGTCAAACACTCAAATGTGATGACTGTTCATCGGATAATATCCGACCAACATCTGTCTCTAAGAGATCGGTCATTCTAAGCCTGATATTTTTAGTTCCTTTGTTCTTTATTCTATAAGCTACAGCAGTTTCCAGCCCTGAAAATGAAATCATTGGAAAAAACCAACAGCTTGTAATCCCATGTTAATTAAGTTAAATAAATACTCAACCTACTTTTGTTTCCTCTATGCAATTGTCGTCTTTCACACTTACTCATCCCACCATTTCACTCAAAGCTTTTGTCAAAATACTTCAAGTGGGGAAGCTAGAAATAGCACTACTATTTTCAGCAAACCATGAAAACAAAAATTAAGCACTTTTCCAATATTGGATTGTTGATGATCAATAGTGCCATATATGTAAGTGTTCCATATGTATGTTCTTCATATCCTGCGGCATATAGTAGTTGGACTACTTTGTGGTCCATGTATAGACGTACGCACAATGAGAATGAAACTATTCAAGAGGTGGCTCATATACTCCATCTAATTTATCTGTACGGTCTAAAAATTATTGTCAAGAACAAACAGGGGTTGAATATTAAGTTGGTAACTTTGTATAAAATTATCAAATATAACATAGATCACGTGGTATGTAAGCGTTTCCCAAAATCAAAATGTATAAATTAATAAAATGGGTGTCTTGGAGATGTAAGAGTCAAAAGGCAATGGAAGAGGGTGGTCTCCACCTACAACACCACCCTCCAAACCAGGAAATCCTTGTTATCACACGACAAACCATGTGACACTCATCTTCATAAATCCTAGGAATACACTAATTTAGTCCCAAACTTCTCTTTGTGTAAATATTTGACTTTTCCCAAAATGGAAAGTATTCCACACATTTCCAAAAATAATATATCGATTTGTTTAAGTGGGCCGTAATGTAGGCCCATTCCAAAATACCTTAGTCGGCCCAAAAAATCCATTTGCTTCCTCTGGGCTCTGGCCCTGAATTATGTATTAGAGGGATTCTACGGAGCCGAGCTACGTGTCAAGGAAATTAGATACGTGTCAACCAACTAAAAATACGGACATGCTTTTAATATAGAAAAGTTAATAATGTTTTTGTTTATATGAAAATTTTAATGTTTTGGAGTGGAAGATGAATGAAGTTTCGTCGTCCTATGAAAGCGTTTACCATGATCTCTACCGCCCAGCACTTGTCATTGCCGGATGCTTCGTTCTTGTGGCATTGGTCCTCTCCATATTTCTTATCCTCCAGCATCTCAAATCGTACACCAATCCTGCTGTAATTAATTACTTCCTATATATATACAATGCGGACTTTTCTTATTATATATAATACTGTAATTAACATTTTCTAAAATACTATGTTCGAAATGTGGCTTTCCCGTTCATGCTTTTAATATAGATTATTGTTCGCATCCAATAGATTATAGATATGTGTATATTTTCTATTCTGGGAAATTCTCAGAGAATCACAAGAAAATGGTAGAGTTTCTCTATGACTTGGAATGGATCTGTACGTGGCATTTTTATTTTTTTTCAGGAACAAAAATGGGTTGTTGCTATTCTTTTCATGGTACCCGTCTATGCTAGTGAGTCAGTAAGGTTCTATCTCTCTGAAGACCCTTTGCCTATAGGTTCAATAAAATTTTGGTTAGTTCAGTCTGTAATTTTGGCTAATTCTCTCTCTTGCATTAATGCATTGAGTTTTTTTTTTTTTTTTCCTCCCCAGATCGTGTCCTTGACTTTTCCGAAATTGTCTCTTGCATGTGACATTTTAAGAAACTGTTATGAAGCATTTGCTCTGTATTCTTTTGGAAGATATTTGATTGCTTGCTTGGGTAAGTCACGCCCTTTTCGGATTCATGCTTGTTAATGGAAACTGCATTTTCTTGCGGTTATTTTTTTCTTAATCGTTGTTCTGAATTCTATTAATAAAATGATAAAATATGCCAGGAGGCGAACGGTATGTATTAGAACTGCTTGAAGATGAATCGAGAAAAATGCTAAACAAACCTTTACTAGAAGAAGGAGAAGGTGAAAAACAGAGTGTAGAAGAACATTGGACACTTCGGAACTTCTTCCTTCGGCCATGTATTCTTGGGAAGGATTTGCTCATTATAGAAAAATTTGGTCTTGTTCAATATGTAAGTTGCTAATTTCTTCTCCATGTTTTTTCTTTCGCGTTTTCTCCTTTGGGGATTTGAGTGTAATTATCTGCTTGATAGCCCAGATGATTCTGAAGACATTTTGTGCCTTCTTAGCATTTTTGTTGGAAATCTTTGGTGTTTATGGTGATGGAGAATTCAAGTGGTCTTATGGGTAAGTAAGATTCTGTTCCTGATTTATTATAACACACTTGGTCAAATAATAAGATAGTATTAGAAAATTAAATAAACGAGCTCAAATTGATTTACATCAGTATTTGCAGACAACTTTCTAATATCACAAACCATAACCCATAATCCTGAAGAAAAACAAGTACATCGTTGCCAGTGAATTTCATTGCAAACTGAGTTCTTTCAGATTGCGATAAATCCTTGCTCATATAATAAGTCTTTTTCTAGGTATCCGTACATTGCGTTGGTACTGAACTTCAGCCAGATGTGGGCATTATATTGCCTGGTGCAGTTTTATAATGTGACTCATGAAAAGCTTCAGCCGATAAAACCACTTGCAAAGTTCATCAGCTTCAAGGCTATTGTGTTTGCTACTTGGTGGCAAGGCGTAGGCATTGCCTTGTTGTGTGCATTCAGAATTCTACCCAAAGAGGGGAAACTACAAACTGGATTGCAGGATTTCTTGATCTGTATAGAAGTAAGTTAATTGCTTCTTTATGTTGTTGTGAATTATATTGAATATCACTTTCTTAAGAAGTTGCTTGTTTTAGTTGCTCTCAACATCATCAGGGATTGATTGGAAAGAATTAGGAAGACAATTGATTTTTTTCGTGTAGTCATACTCATGATGCAGGTTTATGTCTGTCTATGACTTGGCAGATGGCTATTGCAGCTGTGGCGCATGTGTATGTCTTCTCTGCGGAACCATATCATTATCTCCCAGCTTTTGAGTATGGAAAAGTCACCACTGAAACAACTAAAAAAGAACTGAAGTTAGATGGCGGTGAAACTGTCCCAGCTTTGATTGAAAGAAAAAAAACACGGATCGAAGCTCCCGGAACAAGTGTCACTGAGAGTGTTCAGGACATTGTTCTTGAAGGGGGTCAGCGGGTAAAGTCATTTTCCTTCTCTAGTTGCTTAGATTGATATTGGATTTGATATTTATATTTACGCCTACAAAGCAGGTTGTGAAGGATGTCGTATTGACCATAAACCAAGCAATAGAGCCTGTGGAGAAGGGTATGATAAAGATCCAGGAGACCTTCCACCATAAATCAGACATAGAGGGCCATGACGATGATGAGTCGGAGTTAAAAGTTGAACCTGTCGAGGAAGATCAGAAAAGTGAAATTGATTTCTAAGCTTGTAAGGTGGTCAATTTATATAGCATTAGAATTTAGAACTAATTCAATTGTAGAACTCAAATATCTTGTTGAGATTGAACTCTAGATCAATTTTATTAAGAAATTATAGAGAGAATGAAATACAATTGTTACTTCGATTTGCACGTGGTAGGCAATATCTAGCGTCAATAAATAATGATGCAATGCAATTATACCTAGATGAATACTTATTTCAGCCCTATTCTTCTTGAACGCCAAAATTACCTAAAACAATGAAGGACGAGGACTTTGGATCCAGGTATGGTTTGCAAGTAAGCGAATAGGCTTAAAGTATCAATGCTGACAACTTCTTCGTTGTTGAAATGTATACATATAAACTTTGATTATGGAGACTGAACCAACATACATCATTTCCGCGCACACAGACACACAAAAGAAATGATGCATTACTAAACCTATGTATGCAACTGTAATCATCTTTTTTACACTAAAGCAAGAAGATACAAAGAGTGTTGGAAGATTTTGTGTCTGATTTTCTATGATGCATCGCCTCCACAGCACAACTCTGCACAACCAAAGCAGCCAAGACATGCCAGAGCGCCGCAGAGCTGGGTTAATGCAATTGCACACTGATCATTCACCCGGGAACAGCACCTGATGCAACACATGCAGCAGCAGTAACCACACATACTGTTGCAACAACTAGAAGCTGCCTTCACAAAGATTTCAGCAGCTTCAGGCAACCTTGGTTCTTCAGATCCTGGAGGAATGTTGTCAGCCGTCGCTTTCACGTTCCCAAAGCCAACACCTAGGCTTACAATCAATGAAACTTTTGGTTTTCCCAGATCATCTTTCGTCTTGTTGGGTTTACTTTTCTTTAATACCTGTTTTTCACTTAGCTAGTTTAATAATCCATCAAACAAAGGTCATATAAATAATTCAGTTTTCAAGTTTCCAATATTTTTGTGTGTAATTTTTACAGTCGATAAATATAGTACAGAATATATAAATTGCTCTGGTTACATTCATTAATACCTCTATATCCTCATTTTGGAGAACACCCATACGGCTATACTCGCAGAGGACACCAGTCTGAATGCTAAGTTTAATAACCTTCCAAATAAAAAGAATATAGCATCAATGAGCTTTTTGTTAATATAAATTGGAAAGGTTAGGTCAGAATACAGAAACAGCAGCCCTTTAATCATGCACACCTTTCTAGACATGGCATGATATGATTAAAAAAATGGACCAGTTTGGAAATAGCTGAATGATCTCCTAACCAAGTTACAATATAATGGTAGGATATTCAAAATAATCTACACATCTAGTCAAGCCATTACGTTTTAACACATTGCAACATACCTTATCCTCGAGCTGTTTCTTTTGAGACAACCATGCCTGAGCAGTAAGCAGCTCAATCTGTTGTTTTGCAAATATCTGTAACACGAAAGAGGTGTAAGTATATCTTGCAGATCTAACATAAAATACTACAAATAATGATACCAAATCCATCCTTATTGATCATGTTCCGCTGAATGAAAATATTAAATAAAATGACAAGCAGAAACCAAATGAAATCAAGCTCAAAAGTTGACGTCTGACCCTGTCAAGAGGTATGTCCTTTGCATTATGCATCTTCAAGTCTATTTCAAAATTATTCGAATCTGCCAAGACACCTCTAGCTTTGAAACTCTCAGGAAATTTCCCTCGGTATCTCCCGAATACAGATAAAGGATCCTTAGATGAAAGGTCTGGAATACAGGAAGGATAAACCTATCATAAAAATAGCAGGTATACCAGATATTTCAGACTGTTTAGCATCAGAGTACATACGGAAAAGTACGCATGAATTTTTCAGTAGAAATTGCTTATTCAGATATAGCCAAGGCACACAATAGAAAACAATAACATCATAGCAAAATAGTAGACATAAAATGATCAAAATCTGGCGTTGAAATAGGGAACACTTCCGCACATATCTTCCTATAAGGCTAGAGTTGGATATAAACCAAACATTAAAATAATAACATGTCAGAAGGCCCTAGGAGAATAATGTAGAAAGTACAATTAACACTAAAGACACATACATAAAGACATTAAAATTATAAGCAAGTGATAAACCACATAAATAAATGAAGAAACAAAATAAAGCTAATAGTGTTAAACAGATCCTAAGTGAAGGAATATAGACCAAGCATACCTCAATTTCATCAAGATTATCCAATGCATCAAAGGTTAAATTGGAAAGAATCAATGATAAAGCTTTATCAAATAATCTTTGCATCCGAAGTTCCACCGAATCTGATCATTAATAAGTTATAAGATAAAGTAAAATAGGCACAGGAGGAAGGCAAAACTTTTCACTATATCTTGTTATTTAATTAAAATTAATAAATTAATAAAAAACAGAAAAGCAAAAACAACTTCTTTTTGAAAATACAGAATACAGAACTGACCTACATCATAAGCTGCATCATACTGACCCCTGCCAATCATTGCAAGCATCTGTAGAAAATAATGGTTGCAGAATGTGCCTAGAATAATGTAGATTACAAGCCAACCAGAAGGAACAATATTAAATTGAAAGACAGCATACCTCATATAAATATTTATTTCTTAGGAAGCAAAAGCACAATACAATACAAAATAACTAAAACATGAAAGAAGTATCATGTTCTCATGATGTTTTTTGATATTAGAATTCATCCTTTTAGGCAGTCTTCAGTATATAGTCATAAGCCACTAGCCTAGGCTTGCATCAGAAAAATCACCATTAACTTTACCTATTCCAAAGGTGAATATACGTGGACTCTTTGTTCTGCTATCTGTAAGATGATGTTTCATTACATCACATATGTGTCTCTCATCTTCAACAGCCCCATCAGTAACAAGGAAAATGGTAGGAACTGAACCCTTGGCATTGGATAATATATCAAAGGCCTGAAAGAAAGATCAATAAATATAAATAAGTGCATTCAAAACGAAGTTATAGTACATGAGGAAGAACAACAGAAATAACTGAAAACTAAGTTATAGAGGAAAACAGTCTGAGCATATCAAGATTTCACTGAAAATTAGTTGGAATGAGGAAAGACCTGGTTCAGGGGAAGCAAAACATTTGTTCCACCACCAGCAATGAAATTTATGCCAATCCACTGAATCGCCTTTTCAACTGTCTCCTTGGTAGCCAATTCCATTGATTTAGAAAACATATAAGTCTCTCCATTAAAAGCTATAATGCTAAATGAATCTTCAGGATCAAGCTTAGAGAGAGCTTTGGACAGTACATTCTTAGTGTCATCAAGTAGCTTCCCTCGCATGCTTTCACTTATATCAACAACAAATACTATATCCTTTCTGAACACCTATCAAATAAATAAGATGGAGGATAGATACAATTACAGAAACAATTACATATAAGAAACTATTCGAATCATCTATAAATTCAGATTAAAGCAAGACCAACCTTCCTACTTGGCTGATTTCCTGGAGAAAGATAGATGTAGAACATCTCTCGTTGATCAAAGTCATGCACAGATGGAGATTGCAAGAAAACAGCACCATATACATCACTTGAAGGGACCTAAGATGCATAAACATGCTAGAATTACAAGGTTCTGTTGAGTCCTTAGTTAGTCATGACTCATCTACAATTAAGTGTTATTTCAATTCCAAAAATCCTCTCTGATTAAGCTATTATTTTATATCAGTAAAATAAAAAGAGGTAGCAGAAACAGATATGAGTCTTACAATATATGAGAAACTAAAATCCATACTTGACCAAGAGAGAACTTCAGATTCATATAAGAAACCCAGTTTTCCGACCTGGCGCCTTAGTTCCTGGAAAGTGAGGAGAGAAAATTACCACAAGACTTAATAAGATAAAAACAAGTATGGCAAGACAAAAGTCACTTCAAGCTTTTTAAACAAAGCCGCACCTTCAAAGGATGACTGGTTGTCTTGCACAACACTTCAGATCCAGTGCCAACATTCACGTTCAATTGAATCTTCTCTTTTTTTGACATTTTTTTACCAGCAGGTGTGACATTCTCAGGAAAAGTAAATGGTATATTTAAAGAGAACTGATTGTCTCTGTATACTAATTTCTGAGACCAATTCATTTTAATAGAGAGAATGGAACCCCCGTCCACCTTAGAGAATAACACAAGACAAAATTTTAGATAAAAAGTATTTAAGAAACATAAGAATCCAAACCCAAGGCATATACGACAGAAAGTAGCTACCTGTGGTACTGTCAAGGTAAATATATGGGGTTTGAGAAAGCCTCCGTGTGCTGAGCCCTCCTTCTCTATATCATTGTTTTCCATGTGTATCAGTTGAGTACGATACGTTTTACTAGAGACTTCAACCTCAACACCTAGAATTGAACCCTGTTAGCCAAATAATATAACGCTTGAGAACAGATTCAAAAGGGAAAAAAAAAAACAATTGAACTTTTCTGATACATTCAAAAGAATAATAACAGTACTGAAAAATTGCACAAGTAAATATTATCTAATATCTAACATAATTGCAACAAGAACCTCGCAGGCTCAGTTGCGCTTCATCAACATTCTAGGTTTTGTTTGAATACTGGGAGAAGTAGTGGTTATAATACAGGAAAAAATTCTTACTACATGAAACGTTCAAATTTCATATGCTTCAGTTAAAAGGTTCAAATTTCCAGAATAATAAAAATTGATTATTTCTTCTTCTTTTTTAGCACATTTAAATTTGCAAATATAACGTTAAAGTCTCTTCCTTTTGAAGACCCACAGGCACATATATTTTCACTTCTGATTCTGAAACTCAAACCGTGGGTCAGTCATTCAAAGTTATCCACTTCAACAGCGAGCATGTATATAGTCCAAGAGCTCCAAATCAAATCAATCAGCTGCCATTTTCACAAATCACAAGCGGCAGTTCTAAGTAAAAGAATGAAACACAGTGTCGGTC
This sequence comes from Ochetophila trinervis, assembly GCA_003254975.1. Classification (NCBI taxonomy): domain Eukaryota; kingdom Viridiplantae; phylum Streptophyta; class Magnoliopsida; order Rosales; family Rhamnaceae; genus Ochetophila; species Ochetophila trinervis. The sequence goes on from QANX01005827.1 coordinate 47,679, forward strand.
CCACAGTCCGCTGGAATGGGGTCCGGAGACTAGAAGATCCTGAAGGTGAAGGAAATCCGCCTTTCTGGTCCCACCGAAAGGATACATACATACGATTCTAAAGTGGGACCACTCCAAGACGGTCATCGGAGATACTTACGAGCTTTTGAGTTTTGTTTTGAGCGATAAAAATATAATAGACAGGAATCAACAAAAAAGTAAAAAAAGAAACACTCAAATTCACATGACCCCACAAAATTCAAACAAATTTTTTTTTTCGGAGTTTAAAAAAATTCCACCTGCTCCCCCATAGGTATGGCAACGCGGCAGGAACAGCTCCTACTGCCCATAACGCAATGAACCCTCCACGATCCGCTAAGCCGAACAAACGCCGTGTCCAAAAAGCAATCTGCTTCCAGCTCAATCCCGTTCATTTGCAGCGGAATGAGGGCAGGTGGATCGCACCTGCCGTGCACGTGAGGCTGGTAGCTAGGGATATCGGGATTGTCCACTATCGCCGGGTCGCAGATCACGGCGTACACCATAGGCGCCGTAGGAAGGTACAAGTGCGCCGTCGACTTATCCATAGGCGGTGGCGGCTTCGGCGGAGCCACGGCTCGGTCCTTCCCGAAGTATATCCGCTTGGATAGCTTGAGACCGTCGTCCACGGCCTTGGCAAAGTCTTCGGCCATTTTGGACGGCCAGAGATTGGGTTGAGTTTTGCCGGAGGAGGAGGAATTGGTGGATTATTATCGAATTTATGAAAATTATTAGGAGGAGACGAAAAACTAGAGCTTATTATTAGTAAGACGAGAGAGAGAAAGAGTTCCGACCATCCAAACGCGGCCAAATATAATGAGAAAGAGAAAAAGCAGAGAAATAAAAAGATTGTAACGTTGGAGGACGTTTAAGTTACGAAGAAACCAGTTTTAAACTAATCAAAAACTCAAATCCTCTGGCGGGGCCGGTGGGGTTCCTTCCTTGGGTTGGTTTTCTCACCCTTTTTTTATTCTCGGTACCCTCGTCGACCTCTCCTTTTCCAGATGTATAAATTATAGATTATTAAATTTATAAATTTAATTTTAATACTGTTCAATAATTATATAGTATTCAATTTAATTTATGTGTTCTACGATAATTTTTATTTGAAGTAGGAGTTTTGTTATTTGTTGATGATTATCAGAAAAAATTATGCTAAAATTAAAAATATTAATTGAGTGTCCTTAATTATAATATTAATTATTTATATCAAAAATTTACTTAAAAAAATTAATATTTTATAAATAATTTATTTAGAAATCTTATTAGGGATCTTCATGAATCATAGTGCCCAAGAGATTTTCCTTTGAGGTATTTCTTTTTATTTTTATTTTGGTAATATTTTCCTTTTGAGGTATTAGTTTGATTTACTATCACCATTTCAAATTAATTTTTTTCCAAAAGTATCCCTACCTTTATTGGCCCAACCTTTATTTGGCCCACACTTGAACTTTCATTCGACACGTGTCCTTTGATGGATTGTGATAGGTGGCAGGCCATTGTGTGGGTTCATAGGTTTGTCCAACACCTGATTCCTGCCTTATGGACGACGCGTATTTTAACGTTTACTTTATAATAAAAAAAAAAAGTCAAATATTCATGGAAATTGAATACGTAGATAAGGAGTTTACCTTCTTACCAAAAACAAAAAAGATAAGGAGTTTACCGTTATGAATACGCATTGGAGTTGGAGACAAACTCTGCAGCTGTGCATGTGTCTCTCTGTGCATATCATCAATGTGTTTTTCTTTATTGCTAAATTATTAAATTTATATCTGACGTGGAACGACTTCATCAAACGGCAATTAAATCTACAAATTTTAATTAATAATGATTATCAAAATATGTATATTTTAGTTTTATTAGGTTATAAAGTGATGTCGATTTGTTGTTTTACCATTTACATTTTTGAAATCGTTTACTGGAGAATTAATGTATTGATAAAAGAAAATTTAATATTGAGTTATAATACAATCTTTCATTATGATCTTACCGAAATAAATATTAAAAAAAATATATTCCATATTCATGACATAAAATATTATTCATTTATAAACAGACTTGGTTGTCTCGCATAACAGGAGGATCAACTTTACTTTCATAAAAAAAAAAAAAAAAGATAAACTTCACCTTATTAAAAAAGTACGTGTGCTCCACATCATGTCCTTCTCTAACTTCAACCCCATATATATGCAAGTTTCTTTTATAAAGTTACTGATTAATCAATCCACCAAACAAAAAGGATATTTTTGATCATTCTTGAATATATATATGTGTGTGTGTGTGTAAATATATGTCAAATCTCTTGGCGAAGTATTTAACTAATTACCACGTGTATCCATAAAAACGTCACACACCTACGTCCGTTAAATCTAAATACGCCACAGCCAATCTAATTTCTCATAGTCATGTTTGCAACAAGGGAAAAGATTGGGTATAGCTGCGAAATTCTTCAAACCATAAAGCACATATACTAGATATACATAGAATAATACATCAAAAGTAAATTAGAATGGTCCTCTTGGAACAACTCACCACTGGTGATAATTTTCAGATTTTGAAATAAAAAATTACATTATAGTGGATTTTGGATTTCGAAGCTTAACTTTCACTTTCAATGCCTTCTCACGCATTCATACAAGTGCTTCCCGCTGCAATACTAAATCAATGAACCACAGCACCAAAAAAAAGATAAAGTGTATGGCTAAACTACCTAGAACTCACGAGGCTAAGGTCATGTCTGGCCTAACTTTCGAAAATGTAGAAGCACTTTTTAAAGCTTAATAACTGTTTCTAACAATGTTTGGATAATTTTCTAAAGTGTTTTAGGTTTCCAAAATAGTTTTTAACCAAAGCAAGTAAAAAATAGTTTCTTCATGAAGCCTTTCTGGAGAAACAGAAACAAAAATTATACCAAACAAAGCCTACATCTAATTATGTGGTGAACATACAAGTTTATGTGGTCCATACTACATAAAAGAAACACCCTAGAACAATTTGATTGCCAATTCCTTTCATTATGGAATTCTTAATGGGTGACTTCTAGTCTTCTATCCTGCGTATGCAGCATGAACATTGCATTTAATCAGTGCTCTTTTTACCTGCTTGAGATATATTGGAAGAAGCTTTCATCCATCAACAATTACAAGGGGGCTAGATTTGTGCAAAAAGGATTTCATTCCATGCATCTGGAACGCCTGGTAAACACCAATGCAGACAATCTTGCATTCCTGGTTTCGCAGTGATGCTAAACCGGGATATGTGAGCTTCATCTCTAAGTTGCGAGAGTGCTGTTATGTCCAAGAGCTTCACCCCTGTCCCCTTTACTGCAGCTGCGGCAGCCTCATCGCTAGATTCATCTTGTAATACTTCTTTTCCTACTGACATTGGATTGGTATTGTCACAGCTCCCCCCAGTGTTCCATTCCCCACCAACAAAATGCCTAGGTGAGATGGTTCGGTAGAAGACTTTTAAGCCTGGATACTTTGGCAGCTGCGAGTTCACCCACTTGACAATACTATGAACTGTTAGATTCTTGGCCTTCCAAATCATTTGTGTTTTCTTATCCGTGTTTGGTGCACCGTGAGCATACATTACCCAGCGGTTAGCATTAAATTTGCCACGATTCCAATGGTGCCCTGTGTTGAGAACCAGGACATTAAATTTGTGAATAAATTGGTGTAAGAATTGAGCCGGCCGGTCAAGGTGCATGGCATAATCAGTTGCTGGGTTCGTATTATCAAGAGGCTCTATCTCGCAAAGACTTGCTGACCAGTAGAACAGGATGGTGGTATTGGTGATTGGAAACCGATACGCCCATCCACTAGGACGGGTATCACCAGGAGCTGGGGATATTCCATACTCCTTTCCCACATTGTCAATATCAAGGTTCTCATTACCACCTGTGATCATGCACATTAGAGATTGGAATTGCTGTCTGCCCAATGAATCTCCAACAAAAGCTAAAGTTTTGTCCTGCATCCTGAGTGCAAAGTAACAGTCATCTAGTCAAACATATTATTGGCTTTACTAGGTGGAGTTTGATACCATGGGGACGCACAAGTCCATATAAAACCCATTTTTCAAGTCCATTTTCCCATATCTAATGTACTCCCTTTGGCCTCTCACCTTCTAGTAAGAATTTTAAATTGTGATTATAGATAAAATTATTTACAAATAATAACTTCTTTACTTTGTTGCATTTAATTTTTTTTTAAATTGCTATTACATAGGAAGAATTAGTTGAAATTAAAGTTATTGGTTTTTTGATGAGTTTGGAATTAAAATAAAAAATAAAAGTACCCGGGTTGTCATTGCTGCTAAAGAGAAATTATATGCTTAAAACAAAATCATGTGAAATCAACTTGTGACCCTCATAAGGAGAATATCTAGATCCACCACTGCTAAAGCATATACGAAATAAATATTTTCTTAAAATGTGGTAGTACCTTCTCAAGAACTTTAACCCTTCAAATTCTTCCATTTGACAATTTTTCAGCTGCCACCTCATACTCTCATAAGCAAAATCAGTGCGCTGTGTCAACCGGCAAGCCCACATCCCTGATAGGTGCTGCTTACAACCAAATCCGGAATACAAAGGCCGGTTATGGTCTATAACCCATTTTCCTTTTGCATAATTGCATTCTAGATGACCAGACACATAAGATGAGCCATTAATCAGTAACACAATCAACTAATAGTGTAAAACTTCAAGTGCAGCCACCTATAACAGAAATAAGATTGGTGCGAAAAGAATAAGCAATACAATTTTAGATACTGATTAGGTAGTTTCCATAATTCAACAATAACAAAGTCATGCCACATGTGGCTCATAAAGCATTACACCAGTCATTAAAAAATGCAATATCCTCAACTCAAATTCCAGTCCACTGTAATAACTAACGTTCATGATCTGCTGCTTACCAAAGAGGGCAATAAAAAAAATAGATATCTCAGATAATTAGGAACATCCTAACATGTTTTTGTGGACAGTTCATGAGCCTGCAAATTCCCTGAAAGGTTTCAAAACACCTAAAACAAACTAGAAAAAGGTAGAGTCTCCTGGCCAAGTTTTCTGTATGTTAGGTGCTGGAACTTGAATTCGTTGAACATAACTTACAAGTATAATGAAATTATCTACCTTGCTTTTTGTCATGAACAATCAAATTTTCTTCATCCTTTCCCCCAGCTAATGAACTTGCATATGCCGAGGCTCCTGGTTCAACTAATTTTGTACTTTGTGCTTCATCTACCAGAAAGATGGGTTAGTATAAACTCTTCATCGGGTGTTTAAACTCCAAGGAAACAGAAGAACAAAATCTTACCATTATTTTCAGTAGGTATTGATTGTACATCACTGCTAATCTCACTGCTTTTACGAGATGTTTGTGTGTATCCTACTGGAGCAGCTACATCAAACATTATTTCTTCTTTTTCAGTTTTTTTTCCTGCAAAATTAGCTTCGCCTATGTCCCTGTATGCTTCTGGCTCTGAAGATACCGATTCAGCTATAGGAGCAGCACGGGGAATTTCTGCATTATTGATGATAAGATAAATGACGCTTCCTGAGTTTATAAGTTATACAGAAAGCCTATAATTTTAATGTAAAAAATAGCTATAATGAAAGTCATTTAATTAACAAGGATAAGCTATCCCTCCTGGGCATTCATCAAATAAATGTTCACTCTTTCTTAACAGCGTCATGGATGGTTGGATATATTTACAATATATACAGAACTAGCCTGAAAGAAAACCAATATAGTATCGCTAAAGTAAAGATACATCAAGGGGAGCAAACCTGTAGATAATTGCAACCGGGTTTCGGGAGGGACAAATGAACTGAGAATTGGGGTTTTCTCCCATGTCCATATAACGATGGTCATACACATAAGAATAATGGTAATAAGAGAGACTTCTTTAGCCGTCAATCTATAGAAGCTTCCTTTCATCCTACATACACAGTAAAATAAACAAACAGATAAATTTATATATGTATATATAATGAATTAAAACTAAAATTGTCGAAATGGTATAAGTAAAAGAAAAAGAGCCGGTTTTTTTCTTCTTCTTTTTTTTTCCAATCACATCATATACAACAACAGACGCGAAAAAATGGATTGACAAAATAGAGAAGAAATTATCCAATAGCGCAAGAAATGATAACCTCATCCAACACGCAAAAATGAGTGATTGGCAAGAGAAAGCACCATAAACATGAAATTGTTTCAATGCATTGTGGAAGTTGATTTTCTTTTAAGAATCATCAATTACAATCATTAGGTTTAGCTTCTGAAGAAAGTGGTCCTCCGACTTAATGGTTGCAAAAAATAACACAAACCCAATTCACGAAAAATAAATAAAGGAAATCGAAGCATTTTGCATTCTCAGTGATACAATTTAAACCCAATTATCATATTCTGCAAACCATGCAAACGCATTATCCTAAACAAAACAAAAAAATGCAATCGGACCCATGAAATCCACAGTTCAGCTGGTTAATTAGACACACAGAAAGAGTGAAATTGAAAGCAGATCTAATGGTTTTGGACTGCATCTGGGGCGAGAAATACCTCAAGAAAACAGAACCCGAAATTCAGAACTCTGTGAATAGATGGTTGCACAAGGCAAAAATAAGAATAATACTATCTGAGAATAAATTATTCCCCAAATAATATTAAGAATATATGAAGTATGAACAGGCCCTTCGGGAAAAACTGGACTTTCATATGTAAGGAAATAAAAACGAGTTTAGAAAGTAAAATAGATAATTTGTAATAAAGAAAATAAAAAGTGGCATACGGTCGCACACTGCCTCTCTACATTGACGTTCAGTGAGTGAGACTGCACGGAGAAGAAAAGCGATTATTACGGATGTAGACCCTTTCAAATTACAAATTGTTACCATTCTTTTATTACAAATTTGAAGAGGGAGGATTGAACTTAGCTAGAGTTATATTCTCAATAATTTGATCATAAATTGTTAACGTCTTAATGAGTATAGTACTATAAAAAATAATTATTTATTAATTAATTATATTTTTAATCGATTTAATTAATAATTATAAGAGAAAAATGGAAGAAAATAAAATGTGGTTGGCGGGTACACATTGAAAAGGAAGTAAGTGATAAATCCACTCACTTATCGAGTTTATTAGGAATTTAAATCGAAATCAAAACCACGTTTGGCGTCCACGAATAAGATCTATACTCCATATTTTAAATTTTGGAAGCAACTTTCTATTTTAAGTAAGGTCAATATTTATTTTATCAATAAACGACAAAGGTCAATATTTTTGAGTCATTTTTGTAGTTATATTAATAAAATTGTAATTAATGAAATATTTTTTTAATAATGATATAAGACTTGAAAGAAAAAAAAAAAAAAAAACAAATCATTTGACTTAGTAAATTCACAAATTAAATGATAAAAAAAATTTGTACGAGGTTTTGCTTTTTCACTGACTAGCTGCACGATGTTGTTTCAATGTCGAGCATATGATGCATTGACTCAAGTATTATTTCCTAATCCATCCAGAAAAAAAAAATGTGTATATTTTCCTAATCTGAATACATGTACTTTATTTTTCATTCACCAAAAAAAAATGTGCTTTTATTTTTCAAATTTTACATTTAACTTCAAAAAATTAGGAATTCTACCCTGATTTTGAAAGTAACATAGCATTGTCAACTCAATTGTCAAAGAGGCATCTGTCTGGGTCAGGTAATATTAATGCAATCACAATTTGGGAAGGAAATATATTTTTTCCCTCAATTACTTCAAGTTTTTATACACTTAAAGGTTTGAGTTTTTTTAATAAACCTTAAAATAATAATTAAAAATAATCGAATCAATTGTGGGTTCAACAGTAATAATAGAAAAATCTTTATTAATTATAAATTTATTAAAATAACTATATAAACCACTCATTGCATATCATGTAGCAGAGCAAAAATAATACATGCACACTGCGTAGTGACAAATATTATATTTTTTAAGTAATTAATAATACATGTTAATTTCCTAAATTAATAATTTTTTTTTTAAAGTCCTCAATTAATGCAGCATCAAAATAATAATTTTGTATTCATAAGTTTAATCTAATGATAAAATCACTTAAAGTACGTATTTATATTTTTAAATATATCAAACCTCAACCAATATAAAATTCTCATCTCTCCAAAATTGTAATAAAAAACACAAGAAAACAACTTCTTATTTTTCTTGGAGGAATAATACAATAACTTTGAAATATTAACTTATTTTCATAATTAGGTTGCAGTAGCTAATCACTCCTCCCCATATTTGTAAATAGAAAAAACAACACAACAACTTGTTATTGTTATTATTATTATTGGAAAAAACACGACAACAACTCGTTATTATTATTATTATTGGAAAAAACAGGACAACAACTTTGAAATATTAACCATATTGCATTTTCCTGGTCATTTCAATAATTAGGTTGTAGTAGTTTTCATTATTTAAGTTGTTTTCACAAAAGAAAATTGTCAACGATTTTATTTTAGTTCATTTGATATTATTTTCTATCGGATATCTCAAATTCCAAAAATCAAAATTGACAACTTTTCTTGTAGAGGTAAGAAACAACTTTCTATTTTTTTTCTTTTATTTATTTTGTTTGGTAGAATCGAAGTTATGTTAATTTTTGTACGATTATATAAATATTTTGCTAGATTAATTTTATTTCTTATATAAGAAAAGGTGGATTAAATTTGTTAAAAGCACCTATTAATATACAATAAAAAAAAGTGTATGAAAAAACAAAAGTTGAAAACTAAATTAACAGGAAGGTTTATGAAAAAAATAGATTTTTGCTATTATGACTAGTGGTGAAGATCACCAGCAAAAATCATACTGAAATGGCAAATAATAGTTGAATGTATTTATTTAATTATACACTGATTTTATATTAAAAATTTAATTAAAAAAAGTAACAATTTTGAATTAACCAATTAAATAGTTAAATAATATATAAATTTTACTGATGATTGATCATTAACAGTGATAAATTATATATATTTTTTAAAAAGTGAAAAACTGGATAATCAATGAAATGAAATATTATATAAATTCCAAAATTTTAGCCGTTACTCTAGTAATTTTAAATTCCAAAATGATTTTATTTTTATTATTGTGTTTAATATTTTCTCTCCGGGCTTTAAACTTCAAGAACAATGCTTTGGGGTTGGGCTTGACGTGTTGCGGAACAAAACGGTGTGGGCCGACTTTACAATGCGCCAAACCTCAGCAGCAGCGTCATCATCCATGGGTTTGAAGTGGAAGATATAAAATTCTTCGTAGGTTTCAAGCCAGCTGATGGTGTCCACCGGAGACAGTGAGAAGGAAGGAAGCGGAAGATGATGGAGTTCTACTGAGTGAGTAAGCAGCTCGCCTCGCGTAACCTCCAGGTAATTCCATATTCTTCTTCGTCTTCTCTTCTGATATTTATTTAAAAATATATATATATATATATATTAATAAATAATTTTATGGCGATTAGAAACGTCGCTGGAGAAGGTTGAGCTTATTCCAGGTTCAAACTCATGGCAGCTGAAGCTAACAACACCCTCCAGTCTATATGCTACAAGCGGGGTTCGCTTAAACTACTCGATCAGGTTTCCCTCTCTCTCGATCTTTCTGCCTTACTCAATGGAGTAGTTAGACCGGATTACAATGAATGCATAAAAACACAATTTAGAAGTTTACAACCCCTTTGGTAGCCGAAATTACTCTTTTTTATTTTATTTTATTTTTTCTCGTTCATTTTCTATTTGTATGTGAAATAAGGCAGACCCTTTCAAAGAAAACATATTTCTAATAATTTTTTTTTGAAGTTTCAGAAAAGATTTATTTCATTTTGTTTTATTNAATAATTTTTTTTTTGAAGTTTCAGAAAAGATTTATTTCATTTTGTTTTATTTTCTCAATCAATATAGATGCAATTGAGAATAGTAAGTGAATTTTCATATTCTTATTGCTCAACAGAGAAAGCTGCCTCTGGAAACTAATTACTTGGACATCCAGGATGCAACAGATGCATGGTAACACTTTAGCTAATACTAAGCACGAAGTGTGTTCTGTTTTAATAATCATCAAAAAAATTTGTACATGATCATCATAATTTCTAGGCATCTTTTTCACCCAAAAAAAAATCTAAATTTCTAGAAATCTTGAACTGTTGTCACTTGTCAGGCATGCAATAAAGGATATGGTGGTTCGTGGTGCACCTGCTATTGCTATTGCAGCAGCCCTTTCTCTGGCAGTTGAAGTGTTCAACTTGGAGGATTTTGATGGGACAGCCAATGATGCGGTTTCTTACCTTACAATGAAATTGGAGTATATTGTATCCAGGTACTGAATCTGATGCGCTGCCTATCACTGACAAAGTAACTAAACCTTTCGAATCTTTAGTTAATTTCATATTTCAATAATGTTTGATGTCTGCTTAATTATTTAAAATCTAATATTCACACACACACACACACACACACACACACACACACACACACACACACACAGAGATATATAGAGAATTTACTAGCAACAAACTGTTTGGAGCTGATTATTTGATATTTTCAATGCTTCTTCAGCCGGCCAACTGCTGTCAATCTTGCAGACGCTGCAGCAAAACTTAAAGAGGTTATATCAAAGGTTGCCTCCACGGTTTCAGAAGCTAAGAGTGTTTTTCAGGTAGGATATTTGCATGGTTCCTTACCTTTGAATTGCGAATTTGCTTGTAACTTGGCCCAAGAATCCACAATATGTTTATTGAAATTACATCTTGTGTTAGCATAGCATTATTAGAAGGGATACTCAATTTTTTTTATTAACCTCCATAGGCTTACATAGACGCTGCTGAAATTATGCTTGAAGATGATGTTGCTTCTAATAAAGCTATTGGGTCTTTCGGAGCTAGTTTTCTCCGCCTCCAGCTGAACAACTTTAAAAAGATTTCTGTATTGACGCATTGCAACACTGGCAGGTATATTCTCTTACCTGTCAGTCTCTCTCTCTCTCTCTCTCTCTCACATTGTTTCTCATGTAATTTTGCGTGTGTGTGTGTGTGTTTTTTTTTAATCTTTTTCCTTTTCACATTTCCCTTCCTTCTATTTCTCCTAGTCGATGAGATGGTGAGTAAACTTTTTGAGTTGAAGCAGAAACTGAAATTTGTATATAGTTTGTTTTTTTTGCCCTCCTAACTTTGATCTGTCTGTTCTGTACTGACAGTCTTGCAACAGCTGGATATGGTACTGCCCTTGGTGTAATCCGCTCTCTTCATACCGAAAAGTTGTTAGAAAGGGCCTATTGCACAGAAACACGTCCATTCAATCAAGTGAGTATCCACTGTTTACTGGGTAGTTGTCATGACTCATGATCGAGTGATTTGACTACCAATCTAGTGGTTCTAACCTCGCATTGGGGTTCATGTCAACAATCTAATAATTGCAAAAGTCCACTGGACTGAATATTTGAAATTGTAATATAAGACCAGCTGAAATTATTGGTCATGGAATTGTTAAATTTTGGTGCAACAGTTTATTCCAATAAGCTATTTTGAAAAGCATAACTTTTCTGCCAAAGAAATTTCGAACACCACGTTATTGATTAAAATTTTTATGATGATAGACCTGCATGGTAATAATTCGACAAAGTAGTTTTAACTTGAAGGAGGAAATCTTTTCTATGTGTCGGTGTTAAAACTTAGTGGATGCCAGCTTATTTGATTGCTGAAATCTTTTCTTGGTCAATGTGCTGTGCTATAGGACTAGAGGATATCTAGTAGTTGCTTTGATTAATTTATTTATTTAACCAATTGCAGGGTTCTAGACTCACAGCCTTCGAGTTGGTGCACGATAACATACCTGCCACTCTCATAGCAGACTCTGCTGCAGCTGCACTAATGAAGGATGGACGTGTAAATACTGTAGTTGTTGGAGCAGATCGAGTGGCTGCAAACGGTAACAGGATATGCTCAAATAATTGATTTATGCATTGGAATTAACTAGTGATTTGGTGTTTGCTCATTATAGATGAATTATCTTAATACAGGTGATACTGCTAACAAGATTGGAACCTACAGTCTTGCTATACTTGCAAAGCATCACAATATTCCATTTCTTGTGGCTGCTCCTTTAACTTCCATCGACTTGTCCATTTCATCTGGACAAGAAGTCATAATAGAGGAAAGATCCCCAAAAGAACTGTTGAACACGCGCGGAGGGCTTGGGGAACAAGTTGCTGCGTCCGGAATATCTGTTTGGAACCCAGCTTTTGATGTTACCCCTGCTAATTTGATAGCCGGCATCATAACAGAGAAGGTCCTCAATCACTCTCCCTCTTACATCTATATGCATAAATTTGCAGAATTTATCCAGTTGAAATGACGAATTTGTTTTCTCCAAACAGGGTGTCATAACAAAAACGGACAGTGATGTTTTTGACATTAAGGATTTTGTACACAAGGCATCAAAGAAGTGTTGTGGCTAGCCATGTTGGGGAAGGCGTTCTTCCTTCTTGTTGTCATGTATTTTACAAAACTACTTTCGTATTGCGGGCACAAGCCCTGCCTGACTTTGATTTCAAATTTTCTATTATGTATTAGTTTTACGATCAATGAAAAAGTTCAAATATATGAGAATAAATCTGATCTAGACACTTTATGGATCAACTTTGATTGCGGCACATGATGAGAAATGAATAAATGTGGTAACCTTGTTTTTCTTTCAGATTTAAGAAAAAGCACTCTACTAGCCATAAAATAGTGGAAACCATTATTTATATATAACCCAAACGTAATAATGGGTGGATTCGGTTCAGTTCGATCCGTTTTTTGGATGGCTTTTGCATTGAACTGAACATGTCAGTTTGATTTGGATGACCAACGGACTGAGAAAACCACCAAAAACCTTGCATGAAACCATGCCAAAGAAATCGAAGGTTTCAATTTTGTTCAGTGGGTTTTACATTTTCCCATACAACAACAAACAAAACAAAAAATAATCTTTAAGTCCAACAGCACAGAAACTAACAAGCTGGTCAGAAAGAAAAAAACCCAGGTCACAACTTCCGTCCATGCTGGTGGTGGTGTTGAGAGTAGGGGAAAAAATAAAAAAAAACTTCAAAAACCAAGCAGACTCAGAGGCAAAGGGACGAGTATGCCATTCATCATGGTGGAGACCAAAGAGAGATGAGAGATAGAGATGAGAGGCTAGAGAGGAAGAGACGAGAGATGGGGGAAGAGATGACGGAAGGTGGCAGAGAGCTAGGACGGCTGAATGTGTAATAAGATGATTTAGAGTTTTGAGAGAGTTTAGTATCTCAAGGACAAAATCAAGAGTAGTGAATGCTTGACTGACAAGTTTGTTTCGGTCCAGTCCAAAGGAAAATTCCCTCTGAATCAATCACTGAACCTAACCCTTCAGTTTTTTCTCTAGTAAAAAACAATCAGAACCGACCTTAAACTAAAAACCAAACTGGACCGGACATGTTCAACCAGTTATTGCCCACTCCTAATTGCCATAGTATCTTTGATGCAACAAGAGGCAACTATTAAAAATTCTTTCTTTAGTTAAGATATAACAAAAACCGCCATAATATCTCATTTTGATAAGGTAAACAATGCTTTCTTAAATCTGTTCAGTGCCTGAGCATAAAAATTAACCAATGCATCAAATAGTAGTCGAGCCAAAATTACCAAAAGAAACAACTGATATAAGTCATGTTGTTGTCCAAAGATAACATAATGTTTTCTAAATAGTCAAGATCGTAAAAACAACAAAAATCAAGTCGAAAAACTATGAAAACTTCTCCAATTTCCCTCCATGCGGGTCAGCGGCAACTTGGCTTCAAGACCCTATCCTCTCTTAACGGTACTGAGAATCAATCATTAAAAAACATAAAATCAGTTGCTCGTATCCCTTAAATTTTCTACAAATTCAAAGTATAGAAATAGAGCCGACAAACAGAAGAATGCAAATAAAAAACCATCAATTTTCAGTTTCAAAATCATTTGGAAAAAATAAGTATCATAAATTGAGCAAATTTAAGATGAAGCAAATAAAGTCGATAAAAAAGGAAAAGAGAGCAATTTATTATATACTCTAACAAAATTAAGATAATTAATCAAGTGGATAAAACACCAACCTTGATGAAACCAATTTCCTTAGCATTGCTGCGGAAGCATTGTCTGCAGCACATGAGACCATACTTTCTGATCAAACCGTGCGGGTTTCCACAAACACGGCTGGTAACATACAAGAAACAAGAATCAGCACAATATAGTCAATCTTAAACCGACTAGAACAAGGTCAGAGAACCCTTTAAAATGGTCGATTTTTCACATAAAACACCACATAGTTCCATGATTCAACTAACCATACCTAAAAATATAAACTATTTTTCTGTAAAAATGAGAAGAAAGGAAATAAACCGTTCCACTTTTATTTACTGGTTACGTTAAAGGTATAAAATACACGATCTGCAATTTTATAGATACATAACGCATTAAACCAAAGATAGCTTTGAATGAGGGCACCTTTTCTCGTTAGGGTTCTAGATTCCAGCCAAACAAAGCCTTACATATATATGCGTGTGTGTGTGCGCGTTTCTACAGATGCAACATCTCAGTAAAGTCTTGTTTTACTAGTTTCACAAAGAAAACGAAATTTATTGAATAAGTATAAAAAGATATTAACATTGGAGAATATTATAGAAACTAACCAAGTGCGCGATCCAGGGCCATAATTCTTTGGGTGCGAGTTCCATACATTAGAGTGACCCATCTTTCCTCTTTCGCGCTTCGGATACAGAAGACAAAGCTTAAAGATTGCGCCTCAGATAGAGGAGAAAAAAGCTTGGGGAGCAGAGAAACTATATATAAGGGATACAACAAACCCTAATATCAAAGATGGAGTCAAGGCCGTCAACTTCTATCGTGATTAAAACGATGTCGTGCATTAGTCTCAACTTCAACCGTACCATGGGCCCATACTAGACTTTTACCCGATATTCGGCCCGTTATAAGTGAGGTAAGTACTGTGTTTGGGCCCATGCGACAAAAAAGTTATATCCTTTGACCCGTGACCCGGCTCATAAAAATAGTGAAGAGGAAGGTGGACCTCCTTCCCAAAGGCCAAAGCATTAAGCAAACAAATTCCCTATGAACAATTTCTGCGAGACAATTTCACAGACTGGTTGAGAGGATCGGAAAGTCGCAAAGCTCGTCGGAAACCCGATCAAAGTGAGAGGAGAAGATGAAGAAGTCGCCGTTGCCATTGCATGAGACCGGGGGAAGAACCGAGAAGAAGATATGCGGGAAGGAAGCTTTGGTGAAGCTCTTGAGGTGGCATTTCGGGCATGCCGATTTTAGAGACAAGCAATTGGAGGCCATTGAATCTGTCTTGTCAGGTCCATTATTTTTTTCATTTCATATTTATTTTTTAAACTTAGCTAATTCTATTAGGGACGAAGTCATTCTTTTGTTTTCTGGAAAAACGCGGGAAATGGTAAAGAAACTGGTTTTTTTCTTTTTTCAATATTGAAAAAAGTTCCTAGTACATTGTCTCGTTTAAAAAATTTTACATGCTTATTCTTTTTGAACTCTTAACTTTATCACCGCTTCTGAAATTTCTCTGAAAATTATCTCATTTGTTCATGTTAAATTTGTTATTTATTATTATTACGTTTCTTTTTCTTTTCTTCTTCTTCTTTTTTTTTTTTTTTTTAAATATTGGAGTACAGGAAGAGATTGCTTTTGTCTCATGCCAACGGGAGGGGGAAAATCAATGTGCTATCAAATCCCAGCACTGGCAAAGAAAACTGGGATTGTGCTTGTTGTTTGTCCTTTAATAGGTGAATGCAATTTATTCATCTTGTTTAATCTCTAACAAATTTGGAGCTTAAGCTACATAAAATGTTTGTTCCTTTGGCTTTTGGATTTGGCGAAGGGTTACGAGATGGCTCTAATGTCTTCCATATTGGATTTACTTGCAGCATTGATGGTAGGCATGTCATAACTTTGAACTACTTCCTGTAATTCCTGTATCATTTCGATTGAGGTTATGCCAATTTTTTTATACAATAGGAAAATCAAGTAGGGGCGTTGAAGGAGAAAGGAATTGTTGCTGAGTATCTTTCATCAACCCAGTCTTCAGATGTCAAAAATAAGGTGTAAATGATATCAGAGATTCAGAATTATGATATATTCTTTTGTTTAGTCTACCTTGAAATTTTATTTGTAAAAGCTTGGCATAAATATTTTGTTATATATTGTTATGAATAATGAACTTTCTTTTTCCTTTTTATTTTTTATTTATTTTTAATTTAGATCCATGAAGACTTAGGTTCTGGAAAACCATCGCTAAGGCTGCTTTATGTTACCCCAGAACTAATTGCAACATCAGGATTTATGTCAAAGCTAACAAAGATCTATGGGAGAGGGCTGTTGAATCTCATTGCCATAGATGAGGTATGAATATGCTAGTGTAATTGGCACACTTTCTAGTCTTGTGAGTAATGTTGCCTCTTTTGGGAGAATTTCAGGCACATTGCATCTCTACATGGGGCCATGATTTCAGGTTTGTTAATTGTAATAGTTGCATTTTCTACCTATAAGCAACCATTTGGTGGTTTTTCAAAGATGTAGTTTCCCAAAAGGAGTGGGTTGGATATCGATCTCCCTACTTTTACTGTCTTCATGAGATTGAGCAATAAACCTTGCCTTGTCTCAGTAAACTCATTTAGCGACCAAGCCCTGACCCGTTCCCCTTCTTCTATCCCCTCCAAAAAAGAAAAGGGGAAAAGATTTAAAGAAAAACAGAATGCAAATTCCATGCTTGATATATTTACTGACAAACTTTAGATGACCTTATTTCCTTCTTCTTCTTCTTTTCTATCTACTTGACTATTTTTCTTTTCCAGGCCTAGCTACCGTAAGCTTTCATCTTTGAGGAGCCACCTTCCAGGTGTACCGATACTGGCTCTAACAGCTACAGCTGTTCCTAAGTGAGTCTTGTGATGTCTTCTTCAGGCTTAAATGTTTATTTGCAAAGTCCTGTGTGGAACTAATCATCCTTTCGGGTTGCAGAGTTCAGAAGGATGTGATAGAATCCTTATGCTTGCAAAACCCGCTGGTCCTAAAGTCTTCTTTCAATCGCCATAATATATATTATGAAGGTGTGTTGTGCTTCATTGACATGTTGCACCAGTTTATCCAAATAGACAAGTAATTATCATTCATTCCTTGTTCTTGGGAGTTGGGAATTTTTAGCAGGGTCAGGATTGAAAAATAAGGTCCACTGCTACCCTGAACCAGTTTGTTGCTTGGCAATGCAGATGTGTCTTTTTGCTTCGTTGAAAGTTGACTTTGTATGAGATACCATCTTATATCTGTGTAAATCTGATGAAATTACAGTTCGATACAAAGATCTTTTAGATGATGCCTACAGTGATCTCTCTAATCTACTAAAATCAAGTGGGGACTTCTGTGCAATAGTTTATTGCCTTGAACGTACAACATGTGATGACTTGTCTGGACATCTTTTGAAAAATGGAATTTCTTGTGCTGGTAAGCTGATGCTTTTTTTTTTAGAGGTCTCAATTGACATATTCTAATATGTTTTGCCATTTTCAGCTTATCATGCAGGGTTGAATGATAAATTGCGGAGCTCTGTCTTAGAAAATTGGATTTCATCTAAGATACAGGTTGTTGTGGCAACAGTAGCTTTTGGGTATGTCTTATATATGATTTATCACTTTAGAACTTCTTATTGATTTTCACTTTCTGTGCGCATATTATCAACACTGTACTTCTTCTTGGAGCTGTCCTGATGCATAAATAGTTACTGAGTTACTGGTGTTCCTTCCTTCAGGATGGTGGGCAATTCAATTTCTTATTTATTTTATTACTTTTAATTGTGTTGGAATGATAATGTCAAGCAGATATTAAATGCCAACAATGGTCAATTTTAAAGGGTATAGATAGGAAGGATGTCAGAATTGTTTGCCATTTTAATATTCCAAAGTCTATGGAAGCCTTCTATCAAGAATCAGGTAGAGCTGGCCGCGATCAATTACTCTCCAGAAGTCTGTTGTACTATGGAATTGATGATCGCAAAAGAATGGTTTGTTCTGTGACATAAATGTTGCTATTTCTATGTCCTTTCAATTTGCATGCTTTTCAGATGGCTTTCTTTTTCATAATTTATATGTTGCAGGAGTTTATTCTAAGAAATGCTGGGAGTAAGAAGTCACAGACCTCAAACCTACAGGAAGGATTGTCAAAAAAATCCCTGAATGACTACCATCAGGTGAAATTTGATCAACTTCCACAAGATCTAAACAAACAAATCTCTGTATGGTTGCTTGTTGTGAAACTTGAGTATCATTTGCACAGATGGTTGACTACTGTGAAGGTTCTGGATGCCGCAGGAAAAAGATTCTTGAGAGTTTTGGAGAACAGGTATCACAATCTTATATCACTTTTGATCTGATCTGCTTTAGGTCTGTGTTTTTAATGCTCAAGTAAAGTACTGAAATTGTTTGGAAAAGGTTCCTGCATCACTGTGTAGAAAATCATGTGATGCCTGCAAACATCCGAGCCAAGTTGCAAAGTACTTGGAGGAGCTCAGAACTACTTGTGTTGTTCGGGAGAAAGCTAATTCCTCTCGAATTTTTATAAGCAGGTGGAAAATCTTCAAATTATGCAATAGATTTAGTAATCAGATATCTTATTTGATACTGTGCATTTATTTGTGTTTTCATTTTAAGTTTTCTTTCTAGCCAGTTAATGCATTCTAGATCTGGATGATGTATTTGAATTTATTTTCTGATAGTAGATTATCCACTACTTATCATATATCAAATATTTCGTTAATATCTTTTTACTTTCAGCACTTCTGATACAATTGAGGAACAAAACTCATCTGAATACTGGAATCGTGAAGATGAAGAAAGTGGTTCTGAGGAAGATATATCCGATTCTGATGGTATATTGTTTTTAGAGTAATTCTATTGAATATATGCATATATCAAGCATAGCACACACACACAGAGATATACATAGTTGGGCGAGGGAAATATATATTGCTGAACTGAATGTTTATGTTCTCTTTGTTATGTTCCTCAAATGGTAGATGGTGCTGAGGCTGTTAAGAGCCTAGCCATGTCAAAGTTGCCAACAAAATCAGGATTAAATGAAAAGATGGAGCTCTTGCAAAGTGCAGAAGAAAAATATTACAAGAATAAATCTTCTGATAAACAGGTTCAATTTGACATAGTACAACTTGTGCAACAAGCTTAGATTTTTTAATGGCATCAGTACTCTTCTGTCTACCTTCCTTGTAAATAATCATTTGATAAAATATAACACTATAGGTTAACTTGGTCCAATTTTCCATGCCAGGGGGTTTATTGACATGTTAGCTAACTGGTTAAAGCTGCAATTCCATTCTTTTTTTATCTAAATGTTTTAGCCAAGTTTTATATGTTTTCCCTGTAAATTTACTATTTTCTAATTTCATGAAGGTTAATAAAGCGGACAAGCATGCTATATCTGATGCGCTGAGAGAAGCAAGCAAGCAGAGACTACAAAATGCTCTAAAGCAGGCTCAGCAGCGCCTTGGTGAGACAAAGTACGCTCATCACTCTAAATGCTTAAATTTTTCCCTTTTTAAACTCAATGATCTCGATGCAAGATCTTTCAGTAATATGCAAACCAATATTTTATTTTCATGACCGTGAGATTTAAAAATTTTTACTTGGCCAAATTGATTATTTGCCCATGGATTGTTGGGACACAATATTTAGAGACCTATACTAATGATTCTTTTAAGTTGACTATGCTCTGAACAAACCCTAAGAATTAATCGAATTAAGTCTTTTCTGCAGGCTTGAAGTGAAAACATCGGCCATTTTTCTTGAGAACGAGTGTTACAACAAATATGGGAAAAGTGGAAAATCATTCTATTATTCACAAGTGGCGAGTTCAGTGAGGTGGCTATCAACCACAACTTCAACAGAGTTAGCTAATCGGCTGAGCACCATTACCAATACCTCATCAGACAATGTTTCACAGAAAGCCGAACCTCCTGCAACTGCTTCATCTATTGCGGATCAGGAACCAATCGGAAACACTACCGAAGATCTTGAGTGTAGTATTGGATCAGAAACTACTACATCTGCTTCACCAATGGAAAATGCTTCTTCTCCAAGTTCAAGATTGCTTCCAATTCTATCCTTTTCAGAATTTATTAACAGCAAGAAGGTTAAAGACAATGAATCAAAGACATTGCAGAAGCAATCACCTAATAGAGTTGACAAGAATCTAGAGAAGAAGATGAGATTGCAATAAGTCGGGTTTCTGCCTAGCGTGCTTTAAAAAAAATGCGAACTGGATAATCCTATGCCATGCCTTTAAGCATATATTTTCCAGCTCCAATGGTGGAAAAGCAAAGGAAATAAGGTTGAAACATGGAAAAAATAAATTTGGTGGTCGATATTTGCTTTTAGCCTCTTGGAGAGGCTCGTGCTAAATTCTTAAAAAGTGATTTGTTTTAGTTATTTGGATTGCAAATTCATGATTCTGTGATTTTAATTTCCCGCATGAAGAAATTTTTAACCGTTTGCTTTATGGGTTTGCTTCGCAAGGATTGCTGCTTGTAATACTATTCTAAATTTCTTTAGACACATCAAAAACGAAATTAAAATACAATTATCATATTATTTCAAAAAAAGAAATAAATATTAAAATACAATTATCATATAAGCTTCTAGCCTTTCGGTGCCTAATGTGACAGTACATTTTAAACGTTTCAAACCTCCTTTGCGTTTCTTTTATCAAAAAAAAAAAAAAACCTCCTTTACGTTTCTTCCAAAAAAAAAAACTCATTTACGTTGTTTACTGTTAGACTGTACTAAGTCGCCGAACTTTTTGTGGATAAGAAAAGGCAGCACCGAAGGGGAAAAAAAATTCAGGTCGTTTGTGTGATTAAAACAAGGAAAGAGAAATAATAATAAGAAAACGAAGGAAAATCTTGAGTCTCTCTCTTAAGCTAACACTAGTAGGCTTGCTTCGACAATAAGCTCCCTTCATTAGATGCATTTTATATATATATATATATTTTTTTTGCGGAAACGATGCATTTTATATATTTACTGAATAGAACAGGTGTCTAAATATAACAAGCTAACAGAAAGCTAAACAACGTGTACTAATACAAATTAATATTGACCAGTCAACCAACTCTTCAACAGTAGTTACAGAACTACGTTACACGTGTTCTACCAGCTCTGTTTTCTCTCCTTCAGTGCTTTGTAATGTTGCGTTCGTCGTTAAACATATGTTACATTATATTTATCAACGACAACCAAGTGAAATCCAAATAGTAAAAGGAAAATGAATACTATTATCTTGAACGACAACTTAATGAGTTCCATGCTCAGGAAAACACCATTATTCTGTACTTTGTGCTCCTATTCATTTTAAATAATCAACATCCAGTACTAAGAACTTTTCAGTGGTAACTTCCCTATAAAATTGGAGTTGAGGCTTCCCAAGTAGAGATGATCCTCAAACTCTATTGCTGCTGTAACGAAGGACATCACTTTTCCATTAGAATCATCAAATTTCTTGGTTATTTTTCCATCAGCTGCTACATTCACAACCATTGCATGTCTATGTACACCATTTATAACTCGCTCAGTCAATTTTGGAAATGCGGCTAATAATATTTTGGAAGCCTTAGAGGTATGCACAAACTCCAGTCCATTAGTAGTTAGCTGCAGCATTTGGCATGCATATCATCAATCTGGTCAGCATTTGGTATCCTTCTTTCTGTTTTTGTTTTTTTTTGTCTTTTTTCCCAAGTGTCTATCTTTATCGTACTGAACAGCTAAAGAGTTTGATATTACCTGAAGCAGAGCGATCCAGAAAGACCCATCTGGAGCGAGATTGATATTGTCAGGTCCACCGGGAAGGTGTTCGACAAAGATCTCTGTTTTCCCTTTGTTCTCTCCCTCAAGCCAATACTTCAAACACCTGAATCTGATCAACAAATACAAAATATGATTCAGTTGCTGTGACCAAGCCATGCAATGAAAAAATCTAAATAAAATAGTGAGCTCGATGCTTGCTTTGCTTACTTCCACGTTTCACAGACCACCAGATATTGTTGGTCCTGGGAGAGAGCAACGCCATTAGCAAAGCATAGATCATCAAGTATAACTGAAGTCTCGCCGGATGACGGATCGTACTTCAGCAACTGTCCATGAGGTTTTGCCTCAAGCACGTCTAGGTACCAATTATGGAGGTCATATTTGGTGCTTGCAACACTGAAATAGAGACTACCGTCTGATGCTTCGATAACATCATCTGCAAATCTAAACCATCTCAGGGAGTTACGACTTTGTTCTGAGAGAAGGATAATGTGGGGCAGTGTTGCTTTGGCACTGCATTTGCATTCTTGCTTTAGTGGATAACATTGCTTATTCGTTAAAAGAACAACTTTTCAGTATTTGGTATTTTATTTGGGAAAAAGACGAAAAGTTGCATCCTTAACGAGAAGCAAAACTTTGTCCTAAATGATAGGTGGGGCAAATCCTAATTACATTTGGTCCGGATTGGTTGGTCTATGAAAAACATTGTTGGAATAATCATGACGTTCAATCTGCATGGACCAGTAACAGTTTTTCATATCTCAGGTACAACCAATTAAAAGATGAACTAAAAAAAAAAAGGTCTCAGATTCATTGTCCAAACCAGCTCAAAAAGTAGTATACTTAATGGTCAAGTTTTCACCTCATATACTACCAAATGTTGATGTATGAGGGAAGTGAATTGGTCCCCAT
The DNA here is from genome assembly GCA_003254975.1 of Ochetophila trinervis. NCBI lineage: Eukaryota > Viridiplantae > Streptophyta > Magnoliopsida > Rosales > Rhamnaceae > Ochetophila > Ochetophila trinervis. The sequence continues at coordinate 70,561 of QANX01005827.1, forward strand.
TAGATTCCATTACTGCAACAAAAGGCTACAAGTCCCAATCTAGTGTGGAAACAGCCACACCTCCAAAATGGAATGAGCCCAATTGTTGTGTGTCTGTATCGGAAGGAATTGGCATGGCTTGCACATGGTTCATCCTAAGGGATCACGCTGTTTTCCTTATGTCCTTTTCTACATTGTTGTATGCATAGTAAGGCGGCGATTGTTATTATGAAAGGAGTAAATCCATCCTTCATTAAGGTAACTATTGTAGCAACTACAATATTGTTTATGGTACATTTTAGAAATAGAAATTTAATCAAATACGCATGCATTTTGGGAGGATAGCAATCCTAATCCTATAACGTATTTTCTTACCTTATTCTGGTCCCATTGACATGTGAAGTTAGAACCGAGACCATATTTTCACCAACCTTGAGCAGACCCTGCAAAACCAAAGAAAAGAGATGTAGAGACAACAATGCTGCAAGCTGAATATGTATATCATTTTCTTGAAAGTGATTCTAACCTCTTCTGTATCACACGCAACAAGATCACCTTCCTTCGTTATTGTGATTCCAAGTAAATTATGACCAGTCAACTTCTTCCAGTTCTCCAAGGAGCCATTTCTGTGCAACCTTTTGATCCAACTATCTCTAGTGGCTGTGTAGAGTGTACCTTCTTTATCCACACAAACATCTTCTGGATCTTTCAGAAACCCTTCTCCAAGTTTAATCACTTCCTGCACAGATTTTCTCAGACAAGTAACTTCAATCAACACCATCATAACAAGCCTCGCATGAAGTTGGAATATAGGATCTCAAATTACCTGCAATTTGTTGTTTGGGGGAAGAAAGAAAGCAGAAGACTTTGGAGGCAGTTCAAGTGAGTCTGGAGAGATTGGAGAGAAGATGAAGATTTGAAGTGAGAAAGCAAGCAAACATGCTAACAGAAAGCTTGAAAAAGCTGGCACGCAATGTTTTGAAGTTAGGTAGCGTTTCAGAACCATGGGACTGATTAGTGTATAGCTTCTATGAGTGTTCGTGGTGGTGAAAATATTACTATAAGGATAACTGAGATTCTAATTTCTAAATGATAATATCGAAAACCCAGTAATTTTACCAAGTTAAAATTCTATATTTTAACCCAAAAAGAAGAACTTAAAATCCTATATCTGTGGTTGCTTTTTTTTTGCATTTGAATATAAACAGACAGTTTATTATTTAGGGAGCCATACTTGATTGAACCCATAAGAAAACAAAATTGCATACGTCATCGTTATGAGTGAAAACAAAAGAGCCAGAAGAAACGTAACTTGTTTGGCTACGTCTCTCCTGTATCTAAAATGAAACTTCTTCTATTTCAACAAAATTAGGACAGCTAATTTTCTGACTTACCATGCAGGTCTTTCTTTTTTTCTTTTTTCTTTTTATTTTTAAAACTCAAATAAGCATGTAGTATAGATCGATAACTTATTTATTTATAATTTATAATTTTAATTTTTTAATTTTTTAAAAATAAAAAATAAAAAATGCATTTTCACTTTTAAAATTAAAAACCATATTTATTTATTTTTTTTAAATATTAAAAATTCATTTTTATTTTTTATTTTTTTTGTCCTTAATAATGTTACAGTATAAGACAACTCGAATAAGGTTTGAATTTGAGACTGCACATACTGACACTGTCCATATGTGATCGATATCACAAATTACTCTATCAAAGCCCAAATCTAGGACTTTTCGGTCTGAGCCAAAACCAGCGACCGTCCAGTTGGGGCCAAAACCCAAGACTTCTCAGTCCGAACTGGAATTCGAGACATCCAGTTCAGGTCAGAATCTGGGACAGCCCAGTCAAGGGAAGTACCCAGGATCACTGGGATTGCTTGGTCCGGGCTGGAACCTGAGATTAGGACATCCTAGTCCGAAAAAGAACCTGTGACACTACGGCCGAAATTTGAGACTGCCCGGTGGAGGCTGAAATTCAAGACTGCCCGGTCAGAGCCTCAACCTGGGATCGCTCGGTCCGAACTAGAATTCGGGACAATTCGGTTAGGGCCACAACCTGGGACTGCCAGATCAACCTAGTTCGTGCTGGAACTTGAAACACTATGATCAGGACCAAAATCTGAAACTGACAATAATTGAATATGAATTTGTTTAAATTTATTTGTAAAGTATTTTTAAAAAAAAATTATTAAAAAAAAATATTAAAAATAATGATTATCAAAAATATTTTTTTCCATAAAAAAAAATCAAAAATTAGTTGTTGTTTTTCATTTTTTTTTTTAACAAAAACTATAAACCATAAATTATTAACCAAAAACAAAAATTAAAAATCAAAAATTATAAATTATAAAAAAAAAATATAATGTGTTAAGAAACGAACGTAATTTAAAACCATTCTTTTACANTTCAGGCCAGAATCTAGGACAGTCCAGTCAAGGGAAGTACCCAGGATCACTGGGATTGCTTGGTACGGGCTGGAACCTGAGATCAGGACAACCTAGTCCGAAAAAGAACCTGTGACACTACGGCCGAAATTCAAGACTGTCCGGTAGAGGCTGGAATTCAAGACTGCCCGGTCAGAGCCTCAACCTGGGATCGCTCGGTCCGAACTAGAATTCGGGACAATTCGGTTAGGGCCACAGCCTGGGACTGCCCGATCAACCTAATTCATGCTGAAACTTGAGACACTATGATCGGGACCAAAATCTGAAACTGACAATAGTTGAATATGAATTTGTTTAAATTTATTTGTAAAGTTTTTTTTAAAAAAAATTATTAAAAAAATATTAAAAAAATGATTATCAAAAATATTTTTTTCCCATAAAAAAAAATCAAAAATTAGTTGTTGTTTTTCATTTTTTTTTTTTTAACAAAAACTATAAACCATAAATTATTAACCAAAAACAAAAATTAAAAATCAAAAATTATAAAAAAAGAAGTTATAATGTGTTAAGAAACGAACGTAATTTAAAACCATTCTTTTACATTTCTTGAGCTGTCAACGATAAGGCATGCCCCATTCCATGTTGAACACAATTGGTTCTCGGTTCACAGTGTCAAAATCAGTCTCATCGGTCATCATCTTTGAGTATACGATAAAAAGTACTAGCCTGTTTTAATCTCCAATAACTTAAAGCAAAAGATGTTATACTCTCCCACAATGGAAGTTATATGGGAAAAACGCTTTCTCAAGTTTTTGATAAATTATTTTTACTGCCACATAGATAGATCTATGCCGAATTCTGTTCTCTACTTACCATGTAATGTAAACCCGGAACGTCAATGACTGGAGCGTGATATAATCACCCTGGATGTCATAAAGTTTACAAGAAATCCAAAACCCATTTTTAAAAATGACACTCTAAAGAGAACCCCATAATTGGGACTGGTCAAATACTAAAAGAGTAATAAAATATATGACAAATATTCTTATAAATGGTAATGCTTTTATTACAAATACTGCACACATACGCGTTTCCCACATGACATAAAATCTCTTTAGCCTCATTATCTGTTCCTTCTCATCGTAAGGAACAAAGCCAGAGAGCTTCAGAGAGAGACAGACAGACACACACACACACACAGAAATTTCAATGCTGTTCTGCTACAAGCAATGGCTATTGCAGGTTCAGAATCTCAGCCACCACCAAGCAAAGCTGTTACCCCTCCGGTCGAGGTGGTGTGCGTAAAGTGCGATTCTTGCGGGTTCACAGAGGATTGCACCCCTGCATACATTCTACGCGTTCGTGAGCGATTCCATGGACGATGGATTTGCGGGCTCTGCGTCGAGGCAGTGAAAGATGAGGTTTTGAGATCAGAAAGGCTCATCTCCACAGAAGAAGCGCTAAACCGCCATACCAATTTCTGCAAGAAATTCAGATCGTCGAGTCTTTCGAATGAAGAAGCAGAGCACCCCATCTCTGCCTTTGGACGGATTCTCCGGCGCAGCTTGGATTCTCCAAGATCGATTCGTTCAAATTCTAGTGTTTCTGTTAGAGATGTTGAAAGGGTTCATGGTTCTCTGGTTCGATCAGGTAGCTGCTTCTCTTCGCTGTCTAGCTGAACCGATATTCCCAAGTTTGAAGATAATTATCAAACAGGGGAAATCTGTTTTGACTCTGTTTTGCCGAGACATTGACATATTAGGATGGTTCTTATATAGCACTCTATATAGATTTTAGATCAAACTGGGATTTTTAGGAAATCAAATGCTTATGTAACTGAGAAAAAATTGTTGTTTTGGATTTCCAATGTATATACTTATTTTTTATGACAGTTTGCTTCTTATATAAAAGTTATTTCTCCCCCCCCTGAAATCTAATGCTGTTGTACTTCCCTGAAACGAGTCTCTTAAAACACCGTTTAAGAGCAAAAATATCGTCCTTTTACTATTGCTATTCATTGTAATTTGGAGATGAAGAAATCTGCGGCATAGAATTGATCTGTGGCCTATGAAAATGATGCTTTAAAAAAAAAAAATTTATTATTTTTGCAATTGCTTGGATTGATGGTGTCTTTTCAAACTGTTTCCGTGACAAATTGCATGTCAAGCTGTACAAAAGGAAATCCATTTTGTACAACTAAGCAATTCAATGACCATGGCTAAACCAGAGAATATATGGATAGAAAGAAGGAATAAAGGAATCTAAATAGTAAAATCCAATTTTTCTCTCTAGAAATGTTATTATCTGGTTCTGACTCAGCTTTTAGATAAACCCAATTATGAAAAATGGCTTATTTGGAAATAAATAAAGAATAATACTGCATTGTGCGGTGAGACAGAGGAAGGGGACAGAAAATGAAGTTTCTGGGAAAATTCTGAGAAAGAAAGAAAATAGAGAGAGAAGGCAGGTTTGGTTTTGTGAGTAAGGAAATTCATTAATCAGAATAGCACATTCTCAAGATGAATCGAGTCCTCTGAAGCCAATTTAATAGGCTCAAGTTTCTGCACATATCCAGCCACAGAGTTTCTGCCAAAGCATGAAGAGGTTTGGAAAATATCAAATGCGACAAAAAAAAAAAAAAAAGTATTGCATGTATTTATGAGGGACAGACAAATCGACACCCAAAGCATACCATCTTTTCTTTTTTAAGCAAAAAAATGTTAAGGTGAGGCCCAAGGTTCCTGTTCCTCATTTTTCCTTTTAAAACCATATAACCAGCTGGCTTTTTGTAACTACTACTCAACTGGGATTCTCATTCTCCACATTTTTTTTATTTTTTTTATTCTTCATAAAAATATACATGATTTTCGCATTCCAATCACTCAAAACAGATTTACTTATTTTGAATGAAGAATTTTAGCTGTGCTGCCGTTGTTTTAAACTCTTTTAAATTCATTTTGTTAGAGAACAAAAGAAAAAGAAAAAAGAAAAAAAGTGAACAATACAGTCAATACTACTGTTGGCCAAGGTGCGAAAGTAGTAGCATTGCCTAATATATTTTTCGCATTAAATTTTTCAATAATACTACGGGAATTAAAATTGAATATTGAATTTGAATACAGCAGTTTATCTTAGTTTTTAAAAATATAAAATTGATACGACAAAGAAGATATATAATATAATATTACTTTTCCTTTTGGTGTAATTATATAAGCCATTTTGACTTCAAAAAGACCGGAATCCATCATTAAAAAAGCAAGGCGTATCATATTTTGCTTCGCTAATGAGGTCCACGCAACGTAGAACCGATCAAAAATCTTTTCTTTTGTATTTTTTTGGGTTAATAAATCCTTTCTGTTGTTTGACCAACGTACGAGGCGAAAACCACTTTTTGCAAATATCACTTTGACATGTAAAAAGTGAAATCTTTTCATAATTATTCATTCGCAAAAAAGAAAAAGAAAAAAAAAAAGGGTTATATTCTTTCTATGAATAGTAAATGCGCTTCCCGCAAGGAAATAAGATAGACAGAACTCCCCCAGACCATAGTCTTAACTGCACAAAACAACTTCACTAATCAAACTGTTTTTGACTGCTTTTATTCAAAAGATTAATCGTTCAAAAAACATCAGAAATATCTATTTAGGATTCCCTTTTCAAGACATCCAAGGCAGTAGCAGATAGCAGGGTACCTGTAATCTCCATAGCACATTCTTTACCGTGTTACCTAGACACATGTTGCCGAAAGAGATGATCATTACCATGCTTAATTTACCATGACACTGATTTTCCCTAGCCAAAGTTTATGCCCTGAGCAAGCGGTAGTTCACTGCCATAGTTGATTGTACTGTTAAAAAGATGGCAATGTCAGTTTTTACTCCCTCCTCATAGCACAACCAAGTTATTCATTAACAACTCAACGAGTTAATAAAAGGGAGAAAAAAAAATTACCATGTTGAACGTCGCATGTATTGCTTCCATGAGTCACTTCCTGCTTCACGGCCTCCACCAGTTGCCTTTTCTCCTCCAAAGGCACCTCCTATCTCCGCCCCATTAGTCGGTATGTTTACATTCACTATGCCACAGTCGCTGCCATTTGGCCTGCATGCATAAATATTCAAATGCATGAATATTCTATCAAGAAAAAAATACACAGATGAAACTATGGAAATTCAAAGGTTTGCTCAGATGTGTTTTTCAATAAATCTCTAAGAAAACAAATGTTTAGGAACTAACCCAATCCATTTGAAAATATTCCCGGGCTTTTGTGTGAAAATTGAACTGCTCAATCCTTGTGGTACAGAGTTGTTCAGTTCAATTGCTTCTTCTAGAGTCTGAATCAACAAACACGAAATTCTTCAAGTTCGATCCAGGAAGTAACAAAAATGATCACAATACAAGAAGGTAAAAGTCCAGATAGGCTTACCTGAAATTTCATGACATAGAGCACCGGACCAAACAGTTCTTCTTTCACTACAGAGGCACTAGGAGAAATCTCAACAATTGTTGGTTGCACAAAGTTTCCATCTGACTCGATAATTGATCCACCTACCAGGATCTTCCCTCCCTGATTATACAAAGTACAACATATACACAGGATAAGACTTCTATGCGTCACATTTGATCCATATTCTGTAACACGTTAGAATCAAATAAACAGAATGATAGTACCAACTTTAACTAGCTACAAGACACACTTTACATGCCTGAGATTTTATGATTGAAATCCCTTTCTCAAAATTTTCCCTTGAAACACGACTATGTAATGGCCCAACAAGGGTTCCTTTCTCCAGAGGATCTCCAACTTTGACTTGTTTGTAAACTCCAATTAGTTGATCTAATACACTTTGATATATGCTTTCATGAAGAAACTGCAACTCATAATCAGATAAACAAAAGACAAGAAAAAAGAAAGCTTTCAGGACTTGTAACTTTCATGAACACATGGAAGCTAGAACAGGATGGATAGTGAAATGCATATTTTTACCAATCTCCGACAGGTTGTGCAGCGCTGACCAGCAGTACCGACAGCTGCAAACAAGATAGAACGCACAGCCAATCCAATGTCGGTGTCATCCATAACAATTATGGCATTGTTCCCGCTCAATTCCAGCAAGCACTTTCCAAACCTTTCACTGACAGTTTTTTGCACCGACATGCCTACCTATAATTAGGAATGTAGAAACTAAACTCAGAATCATGGTGATGGGTTGAAGAGCAAAATTGTTCTTCTGTTGTCCTCTTTCTTTCTTTCCTTTCTTCTTTTTTTTTTTTTTTTAATTGTCTTTGGCATACATATAGAGTTATATGTCCATCATCTGTAATTCCGAATAGCCAATTCTATTGAAAAAAGGGATAAAAATACAAATTCATTGTGTGTGTGTGTGTGCGCGCGTGAGTGTTTCACTTGGGGCATTGAGTTTTAGAAGCAATAACTCTTTATAACAATCACTATCCAATTGGCATAAGTAAGAAATGAAAGCCACTAACCATTAGACAAATTCTTTCATAAATATCAAAAAGGAGGAAGAAGAAGAGGAAAGCTCATCTCAGCCTCACCACACATATATATGGTAGGTGTAATTTACAGTTTAAGTGAATTTTGCAGTTTTTTTTTGTTGATATATCTTATGAAAAGGCACATGCTTGTGACCAACTTACCTTTGAACTTCCAGTGAATGAAACCAGATGTATTCTCGAATCTTTTGCTATTGCTTGACCAATTTCTGCTCCTCCACAGAAAGAGGTGAAAATTGCACCAGGCAAGTTATTTTTCTCAAGAACCTCAGCAATTAGCTTTGTCAAAGCAATAGTCACCAATGGAGTTGTAGGTGCACCCTTCCTACAAATAAATAACACTTTAAGTAGCTATTCTAGCCTAAATTTATATCATTTTTTCCAAACCAACACGACTAGGTTGAAAGATAACAAACATGTTCTAAGAAAAACTATTAGATAATAGTTTGTTAAATTCAAAAATCACACCAACATTTATATCACAAACTTACCACACAACACAATTTCCGCAGACTAACGCAATACACGCATTCCATCCTAAAGCACAAAAAACAGAGAATATTGTGATTAAATTAAAATTGAAATATATGTCTTTAAGGAATTCACTTAGCTACTTCTCAATCAAGAAAGAAATTATCAACTGTCTGTATCCTTCTACCCAAAAAAGGCTATGAGACATCCATTTACCCAAAAGCAACAAATGCACATATCTAGATTTCAGAGAAGTGTATATCTTTTACCTGAGTCAAGTAGATATGAAATAACTAACCACACTCAAGAAAAAATCTTTAAGAAGAAAATGACTACTACAGAATAAATTGCTAGCTTATACTACAGCTATAAATCTTGGTTAACACAGATTTTCTTTTTCACGCTGCAACTGATGGTAAGCTTCTAAGGCTTGTATATGAAGAAACAAAGAAGACAACTTTGATACTAATTCCTCTGGTATTCTCCATCTTTAAATATGCCAGACACTTAGCATGATGCCATGATTGCAAAATAAGTAATTAGTTTTATATCGCAAGCCTCTAGCCCACACAGAATGAGAACGCACCAAGAACAGCACATGGGAAATTGAAAGCAGTGATCACACCAACTATTCCCAGCGGGTTCCACACCTGTGTTTGAAGCATTCACGACATGGTTAAGTATATCAAAAGTTAGTTTTAATCAAAAGAGAATCAAAGTTAGTTTTAATCAAAAGAGAATCAAAGTTGTCGTGGTATTTTGATGAATTTCCTGGTCCAATGTCTAAATTATTACGCACCTCAAACATCATATGATTTGGACCTGCAAACAAGACAGCAGAAAGACAGTCAAAGTTAGCATCTTTGAGTTCAAACTACAAAGAGAGAGATAATCACATGACAATAAGTTATAAAACCAAGCTTAAAAAAACAGATGACAACCAAATTAATTAAAGCTTGGAACAGCAACTAAAGATTTAATATTTGCTCAACATGGAGTTTCTGAAATTCCATGAAGCTATTCATATTAGCAATCAAAAGGATAATGAAGTGAAATTTGGTAAGTAGTATAAATTCCAAGCTTACGTTCTGAAGGTATTATAGATCCATTCAGTTGTCGGCTCAATCCAACAGCATAGTCACACATATCAATGATTTCCTACGAATAAGAAGCTCTGGAGTTACTTATAAGTTTTGCAAAAGTCAATTTTTAGTCTCTTAACCAGTCTCAACAATTCTGACCATTACCTGAACCTCCCCTATTCCTTCAGGTAGTATTTTTCCCATCTCGAGAGAAACAATTCTACCAAGATCATCCAATTTGGCTCTAAGTGCATCTCCTATTTGTCTTACGATTTCACCTCTCTTTGGCGCAGGGACCTGTCCAAACATTGTTTTAATTGTCTTAAACACCGCAAAATAAAAATAAAATAAAATTAGTTTAAAGCACCAAAATTCATGCTAGAAGAAAATGATGAACTGACACTCTTCCATGTTTTGGCTGCTTCACTGCAGGCACTCAGTCCCTCCTCATAATCTTCTAGCGAAACTTCCGTGACTGTAGCAATTGTCTAAATCAAAATACACAAAATCATAAACATGGTATTGAACAGCAGCAAGAAAAAAAACATATATCCCAATGACCCACAAAGCATAAGTTTATAGTCCAAATGAGACTGAAAAAACAATTGTTTATTTTTCAAAACGAAAATATAAACAAATTATAAATGTGATTATATCTTATCAATCATTAAAACCCACCAAGAAGAGAAAAAGAATAAAACAAATCGATGAAAATTAAACAAGTGGCGAAAGAAGAAGCTGCACATCCTGTGATAGCGAAGGAGGTTTAACCTGGTTGTTAGAAGGATTGACAGTGGAGATAACTGGACCACTCGCCTTCCACATGCCATTTATATAACCACCAAGATTTTCAGAACCCAGACCGATCTCCTTCAAAAACCCGTACTCTCTATTATTCGAACCCATCTCTGCTATACATTCACAGACAAATTTTATATAAAAGAATCGGTAGAAGAAGCACAAAGCCGAAAGATCGACTACGTCAATAACTAAATAGGAGCTGAATTCGAATTACCTTAAAACCAATTTGATAGAAGTTTTGATGACAGACTGAAAGGGACAAACTGGAATGCAAATAATGTTTGCCAGTAATTTTATCCGAAAATGGCAAAAATATATTTAATGCTGACAATGGTTGCTTGGCTTGCTGGCCTGAAACGAAAACAGAGAAAAAAATAGAGGATATTTACAATTAAGCTTAATTACTATAAGCCCCAGTGGATATACATAAACGTGTACAACCACCTGCTCCGAATGATATTTTAACACGTGTTTTAGCTTTTTCGAAATCGTGCCAGGCCCACTCTTTTATAATTGGCGCACAAAAAGACAAAAACCGAACTAATCGGCTAAGGTTACGACTCTTCGCCATCAAAGCCCACAACATTGTGCTTTCAGAAATGACAGATCGCAACGCAAAGCCCACAAAAGAGGAGGAAGCTTTGGCAGTTGTGTCTTACCCAAAATCAGGTTGAATCATAATGTATTGGATGATCTGTAATTTGACAATTTCACTTTTATATTTTCACATTTGATTCTTAGAATGTACTAGCGTATCTCACCTTTCCTTGCCAAAGGTTATTGATATCAATTGTCCTTTTGGAGACAAATAAGTAATAAAATCAATATCCATTCAAACAATTACTCAGGATTTGGATTCTGAGCACTTTATAAAGGAAAAATAAATTTTGTAATCCATTTTGGGTTAAAGCTTAATGAATTTTAAGACATGCACGTCTTAGAAAAACAAATTAAAAGTTAGTTAGGCGATACTATGAATTGGTATAAACTTGGTCAAATCAATTTTAGACGATTCTTTTATAAGCAAACTTAAAGGTATATGGAAAGAGTATATTATTTAAGAGTAAATTACATGTGGAGTATTTGAGTTATACCTTGTTTTACATTTAGGTATCTGAATTTTTTTTCATTGCAAACAGATACTCGAACTAACAATTTTGAAACACGTTAATATTTTTCGTGATTTCCATATATTTTTCTTTGTTAAAATCACTTCAAACCACGTGAGAAGAAAATTCAGAGGCAAAATGAGTCATTTTCTATCTCTGTTCTTCTTTTTTTTCACGACCATTGGCAAAAAAAAAAATTAGGAAAAGATTTGAAAAAGGCTCTGCGGTTCTTCACTCTTAGTGTCGCAAACTTTGGCGATTCTTCCCTCCCCAGCATTGCAAACCCTAGTGGTTCTTCCTTCCCCTGCTCTTCCCCTTCGGTCTTTGCCTCATCTGTCTTCTACGTGGGATTTTTGGATCCTTCGCAAGCTCGCTCGAACTTTTCTTGGAAAATTCGCTCACCAAAGAAGGCAGAGCAGCGGTGCTCGACGCGATGCAGTGGTGGTGGCCTCCCATTCCTCCTCCGTCGCCGACCTGTAAGAAGAAGAAGGAGGAGGAAGAAGAACAGAGAGAGAAAATGACGTCTTTTACTTCTGAATTTTCTCCCCACATGGTTTGTACGTGATTTTATCGAAAAAAATAAACAGAAATAACAAAAAGTACTAACGTGTTTCAAAATTGTCAATTCGAATACATGTTTGCAACAAAAAAAAATTCAGATATCTATGTATAAAATACGCTATAATTCAAATATCCCACATGTAATTTGCTTTATATTATTGACTTTCTGATGTTTGAAAAGTAAATTAGACTTAAAGGCAGACAAACATACTGTAAAATTAAATATCTTATATAAATAATATAAACAGTGTTTTAAATTTTTATCCAGTTATAATATTCAAAGTGAATATAAAATATTTTCAAAATAAATATTTATTTTTAAAAAAAATTAATAAATATATAATTAAGTAATAGTTAAAAATATTTGTTTTTTTTGCAAAATAATATTGAACAATAATTTTATATATGATTATGTACTGGTGCTATAAAATTTTAAACAATATCAATTTTTATGTTTCAATATATAAAAATTCATATATTTTAGTTTTTGTTTTTGTTTTATTTTGTTTTGTAATTTGCTGGACTGAAAAAAAAACTTTTATTATTTGCTTAGCTCAATTTAAATTAATTTGAATCTTCAAACCAACACACAGTTCTTTTTATTTTTTCTTAAGCTGGGTCAGAACAACCAAACACATTGGGAAAGATGGAAAATCCTACAGTTTTGGGAGCCAAATCAAAAGCTTGACAAGGCCGCACGATCACGAAGAGCGACTGCCATTGGAAGAGTATCACCGTAACCCAGAAGGCAGGAAGAAGCATAACCCACTTCGCGTAGGTGCTTCGGCTCTTCTCTTCTGTGGCCCACGCGCTCTGCGAATCTTTTCCCTTCACCTTGTGATGGCAGCCCAATTGACATTAAAACAAAATTCAAGAAACTTCCAGGAAGCTGCTCCGATAATCTAAATCTTTTTTGTTCTTATTCCCACGCCTCTTTCTTTCTCTCTTCCAGGTACATCCTAAAAAACCCTGTAGAAATATATAGGTACCTTGTATAAATTTGTTTGGCTGTAAATTTTAGAATCTTACATCCCTGTTTTATTTAATCCATTTGTCTTCTTTCGTTATTTAATTATTGGTTTGAGGAATTATGGCCTTTGATTTGTTCCATTAATTCAGGATTAGAGCCTTAATTTCTTACTCTTTGAAACCCTAGATTCCCGAGTTACAACCCTACTCAAAAAGTTCACGATTATCGAGTTTTTGAGTGTGTAATCAATTTCCCATTCAAATACAGGGTTGCAAAGTGGTGGAGGGGAGAGAGAGTGAGATGGAACCTACGCGGATTTTCTGGGCGAGAAATCCCCAACATCGTGGGGTTTTCAATGGTTTATGTGCTACGGCATTGATTTTCTTATTATACAATCAGGAGAGTTTTCTGAGAAATCCGTTTGTGGGGAATTCGCATTCGGTGCTTCCTCCTCAATGGGGTTCAAAAGCTGGTTCTTTTCACCATCAGGGTGATCACATTGAGGTTATTCGTAGGAGAATTGCCCAAGTTAGTGCTACTTCGTCGAATTATAGTGTGGCTGGTAATGTGTCAGATACAAATGATTTAGCTTTGAGTGATCCCAAATTATGTGCTGGGTTGTTCAGACATGAGGGTTATCACAGCCACTGCGATTATTTGACTGCTCATCCGGAGTGTAACTCAGGAGGGTTTTTCAATTACATTTCATTCATGTACTGTGAGTGTGAGAAATCCAGCATTTTGGGGTATGTAGTGTTGGCAATTTGGTTGGCTGCCTTGTTCTATCTACTGGGTAATACAGCAGCAGACTACTTTTGTTGTTCTTTGGAGAAGCTTTCGAGCCTCTTGAAGTTGCCAGCAACTGTGGCGGGAGTTTCTTTGCTTCCTCTCGGTAATGGAGCTCCTGATGTGTTTGCAAGCATTGCTGCTTTTGTGGGAAAGGATGCGGGTGAAGTAGGTCTTAATAGTGTGTTGGGAGGAGCTGTCTTTGTTACTTGTATTGTTGTGGGCACTATATCTCTTTGTGTGGCAGAGAAGAGAATTCAGATTGATAGGAAATGTTTCATCAGAGACATTTGTTTCTTCCTCTTTACTCTTATGTCACTTGCGTTCATATTGGCGATTGGTAAGGTTACTGTTGGAGGTGCAATAGCATTTATTTCAATTTATGTGGTTTATGCATTTGCAGTTGCTGCAAATGAGATTTTGAGGAAACATGTTCGGAAATTAAGGTTGGATTCTGTAACACCATTGCTTCCTGTTAGAGGAAGTATATTTTCTCATGGTACTGAAGAGGATGACTCCATATATGCTTCACTACTTCAGTCTGACTCTGACAGTGATGTACCGCATCTCCAAAGTAAGTTGCCACAGTGGATGTGGGCTTCAAATGTGGCAATTTATTCGAATCAGAATATGAAGGCCAGTTCAGAGAGCCCGAGGTCTTTGTGGGGTTGGAATGAGGATGAAACAGTCAATGGTAATTCCTTCTCTTGGTCTAAATTGTTATTGCTGCTGGAGATGCCATTGATGATTCCTAGACGGTTAACCATTCCTATAGTTGAGGAGGAGCGATGGTCGAAAGGATATGCAGTTGCAAGTGCTGCATTAGCACCAATTCTTCTTGCTTTTTTATGGAACACCCAAGATGATCTAGGAAATTGGAGTAGAGAAATTGCATATTTGGTTGGTGTTATCTCCGGTGGCACACTCAGTATTCTTGCATATCTTTACACCAGAGCTGACCAGCCACCACGCAAGTTTTTATTACCATGGGTTTTGGGGGGCTTTTGTATGAGTATTGTCTGGTTTTACATTGTTGCTAATGAGCTTGTTTCATTGCTGGTGGCATTAGGTGTTATTTTTGGAATTAACCCGTCAATTCTTGGATTGACTGTATTGGCATGGGGCAATTCAATGGGTGATTTAATGTCAAATACTGCACTGGCAATGAATGGAGGAGATGGTGTACAGATAGCAATGTCAGGATGCTATGCTGGGCCTATGTTCAACACCCTTGCTGGTTTGGGGATCTCAATGCTGCTTGGAGCATGGACTAAGAGACCTTCCTCATATGTAGTTCCAGGAGATAGCAGCTTGTTTTATACTATGGGATTTTTAATGTTAGGGCTTGTTTGGTCACTCGTTGTGCTACCCAAGAGTGATATGCGCCCCAACAAATTGTTAGGATTTGGCCTTATTGTGATCTACTTGATATTTCTCTCCTTCAGGTTGAGCACATCAATGGGTGTTGTTTCACTGACAGGTCCACGATGATTATGTTGATTTGATCACTTTTTTGGAAATGATAGTAGATGATTTGCGGAACTGTAAAAGCAATTGATATTGAAGGTAAAATCTTCCCAATCTTTGTACAGCATTGAGTTTGAATAGAATGTTGACACCATAAGATGTGTCTATACATGCATATATAACTAACTTTTTGAGTATGTTTGCCCATTATAGTTTTAATTGCCACTTAAAATGGTTACATCTTTTCTGTAAGATAGTTTGGTTTAAAAAAATTCATGTTATAGAGTTTGAACTATCAATTGAAAGCGGCTCCATCTGTTTTTATAAGATGGGGAGCTGCTTGAATAATTCCAAGTTATGGATAATAATAACTGGTACTTTCTATTTTTGCTAACCTTTTTTCTCGGGCATACAAACCAGTTATTGTCTTGTTACCTATTTAAACAGTTTTTAATCATAAATCAAAGTAAAATACTATTCAGTGTTTTCTGTAGCCATATGAATTAATATCATTTAGAATGGGGTTAATATTCCTGGGGATGTATCTATCGTGTATAAGACATATTCGAGGACTGGTTAGCTTCTCACATTGCTCGCCTGCTTTCTCTTCTTCGCCTTCTACCAATACATGGAAGATCGACGTCTCAAATTGAAAGCCATCTCCTCCTCCTCCTCTTTGTCTGTCGGTGCTCTAGTCGCCACGCTGTGCTTTTTGGAGTGAACTTGGCCATTGGCTACCTTCTGATGCTGGCTGCCATGTCCATAATGGAGGTGTATTTATTGCCATTGTTTTGGGACTTTCCGTCGGCTACTTATTGTTTAGGACCGAGGATGAGGATGTCGTGGCTGTTGATAATCTATGTGCCCGTGCTTGATCCACACATTTCTTTTCCATTTAATTTCAGTGATCTCCATCTTTCTTTATCAATTTTTCATCTACTGTTTCTACAATTTATGCGTAACGTCTTTTAAATCAATTTTATACAGAGTACGGTATTTTCTTTTCCTTTTGGTTGCTGTATTGTATTTTTTTTTTCTACAAGTTGCTGTTGTGCATTTGTTTGATTACATTGAAAGAAAAAAGAATTAACTAAATACAGCAACCAAGATGTTGACGCAGCAAAAAACAAAGGAAAATATTAAAAAGGTTCGTAAGTGGGAAAAGCTTATCTATTGCCTCTTGGACCGGTAGTTTTTTTATTTTTTATTTTTAAAAAGATAATCTTGGACCGGTAGTTGAGTATGATAAGAGCCCCGTCACCTAAACTGTCTCAGCTCGTTTTGTTCCAGTTCGAGACAATCTCTCATATGCTATGTCCATATAAAGATAGATACAAACGCGAAGTGATAATTGCACGTGATAATTACTTGTCCATATAGATATAGTAATTACCTTCTTCCATACCAAAAGAAAATTAAAAAGGTGTGACGTGTTTATGGTTCTTCCAACCTTTATAGAGTTAAAAAGGTTGATATTCATAAATAAACAAATAAAATTAAAAAGGTTGATTAACATTTGATGCTAAAACGATGGGTGTTTCAATGTTCAAAGAAAACGAAATTAATATATTATATAGTGCTTTTTTCCACTTGAAGGCGACAAGAGCTCGCATGTAGTAAACAAATTACAATAAGCAAATGAGACATAATAATCATCTCATTATGTGGCACTCCCTAATTACAAATCAACAACCACAAGCAAAAACTTTTATATCATCGTAATTCACAATTAATTTGATTTCAACCAGCTGATAGCGACAGCACAAAGCTATGAGCAAAACCCAAAAAACCACACGGCATGAAATATTCGGTATCATCTTCAACAACAGCAATAATGGATGGTCGAAGCAGTTAGCACCTGGTGGATTCGCCGTGCATGTAGTCAAGAATGGCGATCACTCCAATTACAAAAGCTTGGTCTATCCCAGGTTTTACCATTACGTGGTAAACATCCTTGCTTTCCATCATCATCTCCATCTCCTTCTTTATCCCAACCTGTATTGTATGCACACATGCCCTTCTCCATTGTTAATGTACACAGCTACATTTTTTTTAAAAATATCAAGAATGAAAGACACTTAAAAATACAAATTTACTAATTATGATTAAAGATTGAAAAATTAGCCAGCAATTAAAATATGAATTACCTGTGCCACGATATTGCCTCTGGAGTCGACAATGCTGCAAGCTCTATCAGGAAAATAGCCATCGATCTCAAAGTCCCAATTTTTGGTGTTTCCTTTGGTTTTGGGCTCTGTTGAAATTCTGAGTGTATTGTTCCTTGCCAAACATGAATTTGGCTCTTTCAGCGTGAAAACCAGCTTCTGCGATCCTTTGTAGTCAAAACTGTAACCTTTCCATTTCCTGTAAATGCTTAGAGCTTCTACCATCCCTCCCTGCATATATGCGCCCAAAAATACCCAACTATGTGATTGAATTGATTAATAAACTTTAACCACATAGAAAAACAAAAACCAATATGTTCTTTGAGTTCAATATATGGGCTCAAATATATAAATGTACATAATGATATGAAAATGGATAACATATGTATATGTTACCTTTTTACGAATAAGAAGAACGGCCTCTCCATCGCCATCCCTGAGAATCATCTCTTCTTTAGTGCCGAGAATCCCACAGCCATCAACCCTGAAGGCAATCTTCTGGCTACAATCTGTGACCACAAAACCTCCTCCATTTACTACGTGAGGCCTCTTCCTCACCACCAGCACTACCTGAGATGATGAACAATACAGCTTGCTTATTATAGGCATCTCCGATCGATATCACTAATTAATTTATATGTAAGAGTTGAAATGGGCAAAAATCCAATATCAAGTAATTCCTCAAAATTGTGCAACAATCTCTTTATATAACAACAAAATACAGGGGAAGAAATTAGAGAGAAAACTATGAGAGGCTTGCTTTTATAATTAATAAGTGAAACGACACACGATTCAAAAAGCTGTTTGGCAAGTTTTGACTTTGCAAAAACGGTAGCTTGAAGCTGGAAGAATATGCGGGACTACTAGTCCATCTCAAGGGGTTGCTTGTTCAGAGGAAGGATTCCCTGTTCACGCGCCCTTTTGTAGCCAATGAAAACAGAGCGTGGTCGCGTGAATCAATATAGTTTCCCGATCCAGAGCACGAGTCTTTGGGTTGGTTTCTAGAGGGCAAAGGTGAAGTTTCCATGAGTGCACTACCAAAATTCAAAAAGCATTTCCGACCCTTTTGAAATTCGGCAGCTCAATGAGTTGAAACTTGTAAGGGAATCCATTTTTAACCTTATCAAGGTTGTTTAGTTCTGAAGAAGTGCATCTAAAGTTGTTTATATATATATGGTCATATATAGTATAGGGGCATCTTCTAGGAGTTGTTTGGACTCACGTTTTGGTAACTCTCAACTCATGCATGGATTGCCAACCTCATGAATTTATAAATGCTCATCACATGCTAAAAAACTTAATAATGGGTTTTAGCATATGGGTTAGCTATACAAGAAAATGGTCATTCAATTGACTTCTTCAAAATCCTTGGTTTTATTTTTTTTTCCTTTCTCTCTGTTGGATTTTGGAATTGAACAAAGAGGGTTACAACCATTAAAATACGTGCCCCTAAAAATATAGCCTCAGTGCCTCAGTCACTAACAGGGGCCTAATTAAGTTTTAACGAAGGGTTAGGGTAGTGGGAGCACATTTTGGGGGAAAGGCCAACTTCTAGCTAATGCCCTTTACTTTTTTCATGGTTGTTTACACATATAAAACAAAAGAATTTTTGCAAAGATGTCCATCTCACTGCTATTTTAACTATTTATGTTCATCTTTTTTATTTTAGTTATTGATGCCAACCAAGTTACAACTTCAGTACCCATGTTGCTCATTTTACTCATGCACATTTCTCCTCCTTTTTTCTTTTTCGTGATCAGCTCCTCTTTCTCTTTCATTTACACTTATCAGACCCTTCCCCTCTCTTTTCTCTCCCATTTTTCCTGATCCCCCTCTCTCTCTCTCTCTCTCCTTTCCCTTCAATTGGTAACAAGTCTAATATTTTGATAGATCAGCTACCTTCATCTTTTTCATTTCAGTAAGATCTAAAACATATACAGAACATTTAAATACATTAATATATACTTTAAGAATATTATTAAAAAATTTAAATTATTTTGGGTGTTAAAGTTGAGTTTGATGTTATTAAAATTTCAAAAAAGTTTGAAAATAAAGTTTAAAATTTTAAAAAGTTATATGTTATTAACCAAGTGTTATTTTAATGTAGCTAATACATACAAAATTAAAAAAATTAATAAAAAAATTTTAAAACATAAAAGAGAATAAATGAGAATTATAAAAAAAAAATATTTTCTAGCAAAGAATACCAATAATAAATAACGACATTAAATAAAATGAAAAACATAAATATTAAAATAGTAGCATGGACATCAATAGCTCAAATAAAAAATGAACCTAAATATTTAAAATGATAATAAAGTGACATCACTATAAAAATCTCTAAAACAAATGCCATTGTGTCTTTTTTTTGGTAAATACAAATGCCATTGTGTCGGTTGCAAATAAAGTAAAGCAAATTGAAGTCAAGCTTGGCCCAGATTCGCTCTGACTTTTAGGTACAAAAATGTTCTAAATGGAAGAAGATATCAACTCATTTCTTTCCCTTTTTTGACCAAGCACGCGACCTTGATCACTCTGCAACCCACCGATGCTTTGAATATGTATCGTCGATCTTTAGGTTATAGAATAGAATCAGTACCAGAATATTAATAAATTATGACAGAAAATGACGAAAATATATTTGCATTGAATGTAGAAAACAGAAATTTGGTGTGAAGAAAAAATTTGAATAGTATCTCAATAAGATAGATTAATTAGTTAGAGCTGAAAATTTAAACTATGATTTAAAAATAATTTGCTCTGTGTATTCAATTTAGAATTATTAGATTTTAAAAAAGTAAAAATTTAAAAATATTCAATTTAAAATTTTAAAAATTATATACAAATAAAAAATATTTAATTCAAATTTTAATAGATTTAATTAAAATATATAAAAATATAAAAGTGTTCAATTAATAATTAGTATTAAATTTTAAAAAAATTATTGATTTTAAAATATTTTAAAAAATAATAGATGATAATGTATTTCATTAAATTTTTAAAGTAGTTTTACAAATAAAAATGTCTAACTAAAATTTTATATTTTTTTCATAAATTTTATTCGATTTTTATGAATTCCGAATTTTATAACAATTTATGAATTCTTTTAAAATTTATAATTATATTTAAATTTATTAAATTTTAAATTAAACACACAATTTCAGTCTTAGTGTCGATATGATTAACATGATTATAAATAAATTATTAATAAATTCATCTAAAAATAAAATAAATTAATTAATAAATAATAAAATAATAATAAATATATATTTTACTATATTATAATGTAAAAGTTATAAATAATAATAATATTTTATTTAAATAGATTGATCTGTTTAATAAAAAAATAAATAATTAAAAGTTATAAATAAAAAATTATGATATAATTAATAAACAGATTGATACATATACAGTACACTCCACTAGTATGAATTGCGACCTCAGAAATTAATAAAGAAAAAAAGAGCACTAAAATTTTGAAGTGCAACCTAGAATATAAATTTCATTTGAATTCATATTCTTTTTTTTTGCTGCTGTTGTTATTGCACGAGAGAATGAAATTTTAATGACACATATTTTCATCGAGTTAAAAAAATAATTTAACTAATCAACTTGTTAAATATTTTTTAACTCTATGATACCGTATATAAATATATTTAAAAAAAAATCAAATCTAGATAAAACCAATGAGATACTATGGAAATAGGTGTGTAGCACACAAAATTCAAAAAGCAATGATTACTGGGCTCTTATATCACCACTTACGCACCGGCTCACTTTCAGAATAAAGGACTTGAATTAGCCTCGGGCTGCTAACCCTCTGGCCCAGCCCACCCCAACACGTAACCAGGCACCGCTCCTTTTGCCGTCGTACTTTGGAAAAGAACAGCAATATATCGACTGAAACGATGTATCGCCTCAGAGTGGGACCCATTTCGGCACCAACCGGGTCCCGCACCTCGACATTCGCACTCACATCGCTCAACTGCGCGTGGAATCCAAACCCAACGTTAAGACTGACTCGTACGGAAATCCAAGCGAGGGGTTTGTTTTGTGGTTAAGTTTGTTATTGTTTTTCTTGTATTTGGTACAAAGTGAGAATGTCTAACTTTTTAATTTGTTTTTTGAAGAAATAGAATGTCTAACTTGGGATACCTTCCATTTAGCAATATATGGAAAATTGGAAATAGCCCTCTGTTTCTTAAACTTTTACAACCCATTCTGTTCCTTTTGTTCCTTTTTTTTTCTTCTTATTATTATTCAGATCGGCATCTTTCAAGGGCCCGTTAAATTTGAAAATTAGGTTTTAATATTCAAAAGCCCAAGCCCGATCCATGCTTTTGAATTTTGATCTGAAAATGCCAAATATGTGATTTGGTTTTAATTAATAAGGTTTTATTTTAATTTTAATTTTTAACTCTGTCCCCACCAAAGTTCCAAACCTCTGGCTTCCTGTCAGTACATGCAGAAAGGAGCATGCTCTGGGGTATAGAAATTTGAAAATAAATAAATAAATTAAAAAGTAAGAAAAAGGTGAATGAATGATAATTCTATTATTACCCACATCTCTACATCTTTTAGGCTTTTACTTATTTTCTTTAAGGAAAATAGAGATATATAAAAAGAAACCCAGAAGAGAAAAATGTCGAAATTTTCGTGACTGCTATTAAGAAGGTTGTACGAAATATATATATATTTATATTAAACACTGAAAATGGGATGCGGCTGTACAAGGTAATTTCACATGGAAATTACTGAGCTCTGAGGGACTGAGTCTGAGGGTGTTGTTGGGGGAGTGTTTTCTCAAAGTCAGGGCTAATACGTCTTACACAGCTCTTCCAAGTTACAACCCCAACCACACGTCTAGCTTTCTTTCTTTTTTATAAGTATTTATGTAATTTTATTTCTGAGTTTAATTTCTCTTTCCTACGCAGCGGTCACGTGCGGTCTGAGGTACTTGCCATCGTGCTTTTCGCTTCTTCTCTGCGACCTGCAACTGCAACACCACCCCCATCCAACAGTCACTCAGAAAGAAAAACAAAAATGAAAATGAAAAACAAACCAAAACTCCCACACATACCCACATTTACAGAGACACAGTTTTTCTTACTTCTTTACTTTATAAACTTAACTCTAAAAACCTCACTCAAATTCCGATCAAATCCCTTCAACTTTGCCAGATGGGTTCGTACAGACACTCCCAGTTGCAGGCTTTTTCACAGCCGTCTTTACTAGTACCATTAATTATTTCTTCTATTATTAATCTCTTCTCTGCTAAAACCAACCATGCACAAAAGATGTGCCTTTCAGAACTCTCTCAGACACCTATTTCTTTCATTCATATTTCATAGCCTCTGACTAATAATGGCTCTCTTTTTGCCCTCATAATTACTCATTCGCTTATCTTTAAACCTCCCCATTAATCCTGCAACCTCTGTACCATACATCACATTTATGCAGCCGCTGCTTTGTGCAGAAATTTCTATTTTTTTTTTTCCTTCTTTGGTAGTTCTGGATCGCAGTTATCCCTGTCAGAGGGCCTAATTACTGCCTCTGCCACAGGCTTTTCGTATAGCATTCACACCTAACATCATTTGCGATTGTCACTTATTGCTGCTGCTCGTGCATTTGCTACTACTGGGAGTAGCGCTAACACTACTAAATACTAGTACTGCTATTTCTTTGCTGTTTGTCCATTTAGCTTCATTTCTAGTGTAAGTTTCAGAGATTCAAAAGATTGGGGTGTCGGTTGCCGGTGGCCGGAAAACATTCCGATCAATGGCTGGTCAAGTGGGTTGTTCTTCTTCCGTGCCATCGTTGCCGCCGCCGTGCCCCAAGTCACCTCCAGAGTATCCAGATTTGTACGGGAAGCGCCGAGAGACGGCCAAGGTTCAGATGCTCGAGAGGGAGATTGGTTTTCTTGAGGTGGGTTCAGAACTTGATTTGGTAGTTTAGATGTAAGTTTGTATGCAAGTGGACCAGATTTATTAGTTAATGCACTGTCAATGTTCTGTTTTAATGGTCTCTTAAAGTTTAAAATGAGAACCGTCAAGTGTCTTTGATTTGGCACGGTATGGCATTTTTTATGCATTGAAGTTTCCTTCATATTTTTTAGGTTCTGAGGTAGCCAAATAGAGGCATAAGAAAAGTGAAAGGGAGAGATTAAAATGTGCAAGTAATCTGTAGTGTGAAGTTGCTGCATTTGATACACTTCTTTTAGTATCTAATCTGAGTGTGATATTTCACTGTCTTAACAAAATTAACCCAATCGGTCTGAAAAGTTTCGACCTTTCATTTTTCTGAAACTTTCATCACACGTATGAAGGAAACCCCACAACAGTGTTTACTCATTGAACTTTAAAGTATGTTGGTACATTACTTTTTAGCGTAACGTAGTTGGAAGTTTCAATCAGTTTAGCAAGGCCCACAGCTAAGCAGTGGCATCATGGAGGATTAACTCTGTATATTTTGTTACTTCTTTTGTGCAATCTGTGAATTGTAGATACCAGTAAAATCAAATTGAAGTTGTGTAATGTTGATTTAATCGAACTTTCAAGTAGATTTAAACTTTCGCAACTGACAGATCTAACATGTCTAGACAACTAATGCCATCCTAGTTAGACCGACAATTTTCTGCTTATCATTCATGGCATAAAGTTTTACTTCTTTTACTGAAAGACAAACAAACTCGTTGACAATTTATCTGTGAGCAGGAGGAATTAAAATCTGTTGAACGCATTCAACCTTCTTCCAGATGCTGCAAAGAGTATGTTGATTTACTGATTGCCTTTTATAGCATTTGGTTTAGCAAGCAAATTATTTTCTTGTGCAAGTTCCATTGATGTTTTTAGCCAATAGTTTGTACATTGAATTATATCTTTTTTTTTGCAGGATTGCTGATTTTGTGGTCGCAAATCCAGAGCCTTTAATACCTACGTAAGAACATCTTTAACAGAATCTTTTAAATCCTAGATAATGATCATGATTTCTTGCATTTTTCTCTTTCAAGCAGAAATGGGAAGAACCGCCGGTCATGTCGCTTCTGGAAATGGCTCTGGTACAATTATCTTGAGATGCTATTTTATGCACGGTGTTTGAATTTCCGATGCTTAGAATTTTGCTGCATTTAACTCCTCGAATAAATTAAACAATTTGATTACTAGAATGTATAGTTGTGATTAGCACAATGTCAAGCCCTCCATCTGTTATATAAGCCTCCATGTACTATCATTTCTGTCAATGCCTTTACTCCAAAAAAAAGGTGATTCAAAATTCTTTGATACTGGACCGCTTTTACAAATATGTTGTTCGCATTTCTGTTCTTTTTACTGAAAAATGGGAATGTACTACATGTCAGATTAAGCAATTAGATTCTGAATTCCAGAATTCTAAATGCTTTCTTCAACTAATTAATCCCTTGTTTCAAGAGTTTTTAAGAACTAGAACCCCAATAAACCTGTAGTAAAATGGTTTCTTTGATTAGAGTCAAGGAACCAAACAAAATCAGCTATTTTGTTGTTAGTTTAGGTGTTTGTATCATTATCTGGAAACAAAATGCCAAAATTAATTTGTTCTGGCATAATGAAGAACCTTCCATTCATAATGCAAGTGTGTTTACTGTGCAGTGGAATCCCGTGCTTCAACTTCTCATGGATTTGCTGTTGCTGTAATGGTGGGTGCTCCATTAATCTAGAATTTCCGCGCTGCTGGGATTGCTGTTCATGCAATTGCAGTCCATGTGCTTGTTTCACTTGTCCAACTTGTCCCAGTTGTCCTAGTTGTCCATGTCCAAGAATTCCAAAGTGGCAATGTTGGAAATGCTCCTCATGTTTACCATCTCATTGCTGTAAAAAGATATCATGCAGCAGAATTTGTTGCATATTTCCAATTTGTTCATGGCCTGATTGCTGTTGCTGCAAATGCAAATGCAAATGCAATTGCAAATGCACCTATCCTAAATGCCCAAATGTACGCCCTTGCAATTGCTGTAGCTGTTGCTGCAGTTGTACAAAAACCTGTTGTAACCCTTGCCAACTATGTTTCTAGTATTCATCAAATCTTTTGGAGGCTCGGTTCTACAGCATGGCTTTACATTCTTAACTATAATAAAAATTTTGCAAATAATATCATAATTTCTAGTTCGAGTTATATAAAAAGAAGTATTAGACTGTTTGCACTCTGGATTATTGCTTGTCTGTTCGGAAGTGTCCATGAGATATTTATTAGGTGGGTTTATTATCTGTCGCCATTTACTATTCGACTGGTTTTTCACAAATTACGATACTAAAAACATATTGATATAGTACACGATTATAACACTTCAATGCTTGATTTGGATAGTTTCAAGTTTGTTTGTCTTCTTTGATGATTTTTATAGGACTGTAGTCAATGACTTTCACTGTAGGCTCCATAATGGTGGTCCTGCAACACAAATTATTGATTCAAATTATTGAGTATGGCAGGCATACTTTTTCAAAGTCTTATGCTGCTATAGTATTGCCCTGCCTTCAAATCAAAATATCAATTCCTTCATAATCAATATTCGAGTATCCATTGTTAGCAAAAAAAAAAAAAAATATTCGAGTATCCATGTAAAACTGATCAAACTTGGGACTAGTTACAGCTTCTTCTTTTTTAACTCAGAAAGGGAAAAAGGGAAATAATTAATATCTAATAACTGGAGCTGACTTTGAAACAGTTTTATTCATAAATCTCCTTTCTGCAAGTGGTGTTGGTATTGGTACGGCCATAACTTGCATAAAACACTAGTCTATCATTCTATTACACTAGTTACATTAGCTTTGCTACTGAAAGAAATGCAAATTCTTTCTTTCCCACCCGCTTTTTAAATCCGTTTTCTAATAGGGAAAAAAAAAAAAAAAGCCTTCAGTTTGAATGATCTGAGATTAGGGCCACCGTATTTACGGTGTGGATCATCCCTTTACTGAATAAGGCCCAATCCGCACACAAGAGAAAACCCCAAATCAAACGGTTAACCAAACCCATCGATGCAATCTCATAGCTGTGTCCATGCGAAAGCTACTGGGCTCTTGACCTGGTGTTGGGCGTTGGTCCACTCAATCGACCCGAACCCAAACCTGGTCAATCGACCCGCATTCTTATTAGCCAAAAAGGTGACTGTGTACCTCTGCTTGTCTCCTACATTCTTAAACACTAGCCTTGCGGGCTTCACTGTCACCTTCACCGTCGATGGTGCACTCACAGCCACTTGATAAACTGACCCCGCATCACCTACATTGGTCAACTCCCGAGTGTAACGTACGACCCTCTTCCTCCCGAAAACGACAGAGAATGATGGGTAGTTGAGTGCTCCAGGATCCGAATACTTCCCGGAGCATGTAACGTTGGGGCGCTTCACAATGCTTTTGACATGGTCAATGGTGTAGTCCAAGGAGCACAGGAACGCAATGTACTCATCGGTGGAGGTGTCGTACACAAGGCCCGGAGATAGGGCCTTCTGGGGGTCCACATGACCCGATCCGTGTGCCCATGGATTGGACAACCCACCTCCGGCTGCATCCTGGAGAGGGGATTTGGTGTTGTCATGTGTATAGGCAGTGGTCATGAGCGCGGATTTTATTGCACTTGGACTCCAATCTGGGTGGGCTGCTTTCAGCAATGCAGCTAGACCGCTTATATGTGGGCAAGACATTGATGTACCTACATTATAAGAATTACCCAAACAGAAAAAGAGAATTAATTAAACAAATTCTTCTTTAATGCACCGATTTACCATAAAATTAATCAGTTTATAGACTATACGACAAACTTGTGAGACGGCCAATCTTTCTTCTCTGGCAAGAGCCAGGATTGGGTTTTTAAAGTGTTTTTGAAGTTGTTTTTTATTTATTTTTATTTTTATTTTCGATGCAATGTTTTTGAAGTTGTTAGTCAGGAAATTTATATCATGAATTGGAAAATGACATGTATATTTATGAACCGTTGAGAATCATCAAGAAACAAAGAACCGTTGAGAATTTAGCCGTTGGAATTATTACCTGACATGATGTTGAACTGGGTTTTCCTAGTGTCCTTCTCCAATCCAGTGGGCCCAATAGCCTCTGACCACGAGGCTAAAATGTTAACTCCGGGCCCAATCACATCCGGCTTCAAGATCTGGGGAGTCACCAGATTGGGTCCCCTCGAACTGAACGCCGCCACAACAGGAGACGGCCGTACATTCAACACTGTCCCACCGAAGCTCAGCATAGCCGTCGGATTTGGATCGGACAGCGCGTATTGCCTTATCATGTCACCGATCTTTCTCCCCACGGCCACAGCCGGTAGTAAGTGACTGTCAGCCACTAATTCCTCACCGCTGGCGGCGGTGTTGACCAGAATCATCCCGATCCCACCGGCGTCGCGTACCACCGCACCTTTCTCGACACGTGCATTGATCCCTCTGTCACATATCACCACCTTCCCACGTACCTCTCCCGGTTCGAGCGACCCGGGCAGGCAAATGCTGCTCGAGGTGTTGTTCCCGTTCTTATAAAATAGCCCGACCTGTTTGTTGCCCATTCCCGGTCCACTGTACAGTGAGACCCCAGTGAACCGCTTTTTATTTCCAAGCACAGCATAGGCCGGGAAATCACGGTCCAAAGTCCCAGCTCCAACCGTCATGATCCACGGAGCCACGTTGGCAAGTGAGGCCCTACTCGGTCCACTATTCCCGGCCGAGCAAGAGACGAAAATGCCCCTCTCGATGGCCGAGAAGGCTCCGATGGCGATGGTGTCGCGGTAATACGGCGCGGACCCACCTCCAAGAGACAGCGAGAGCACATCGACTCCGTCCAAAATCGCCCTGTCCATAGCGGCCAAGATGTCGGACCCGAAACACCCGGTGCTCCAGCAAACCTTGTAAGCGGCAACCCGCGCGTGGGGGGCCATCCCACGCGCCGTGCCGCTGGCGTAGCCCAGTAGACTAGCATTGGCTACGTTTGAACCAGCGGCCGTACTGGCGGTGTGAGTGCCGTGGCCATCTTGGTCCCTCGGCGATACGACCTCCTTGGGCTTCCTCAGAAAGCTCCCACCGGAGGCCATGTGGAACCCCTTGGAGAAGCTTCGAGCTCCGATGAGCTTCTTGTTGCAGAGAGCGGAGCTGAAATCCGACCCCTTCTCGCACTCGCCCCGCCACCTAGCTGGGATTCGAGGCATTCCATAGTCATTGAAGCTCTTAGATTCTGGCCAAACTCCAGTGTCCAGAACACCAACGATAACGTCGTGAGAGGCTTGGCTAAGATCCTCATTGCTGTGGCCTTCCCAGAGTCCCGTGTCTCTGTCCAGGCCAAGGAACTCAGGGGTGCGAGTTGTGTGGAGGGTATAGACTCTCTCTTCCCATACATCCAGAACCGAGTCGGACCGGCGGAGCGACTCAGCTTCGTCGGGATCCAAAGAGGCAGCAAAGCCATGGAAGGCGGTGGTGTAGGTGTAGAAGATGGAATTTGAAGTGGAGGAGGAGAGAGATTGGAGTTGGGCAGTGTACCAGTCATGGTGGGTGGCGTAGGATAAGGGCTTTTCGTGGTGTTTCATATGGACTATATAGGTCTGTTTGGCGGCGACTGAGAAACATGGTAGAAGAAGAGCCGCGAGGAAGAACCAAAAGCGGGCCATAGAGCCCATTGGGGTATACAGAGAAGGAGGATGAGATCTCAGCTCTCAGGTCTGAGGAGGAGGATATTAAATGATGAAAATACAAAGACTAAGGATTAAAGGAGAGTGGCTTAATAAATAGCTGCGACTGCCAGAAGGGATAGAAGGTAAGAGAAAGACCATTGTCGGCTTTATAAGCAAGTCGGGGTTTCTTAAATCGGCCTTCATCTGTCTCTTGTTACTTTCAATGCCATACTTTTTTTTTTTTCTATTCTTTTATTTTATTTTTTTAATTAACAACACAAAATTAGGTCCATATAAAATTGGCTTGGAACATGCGTGAGAACCTTTAGCTGAGAAATTTGTCCAATGAACCATAATAAAGTAAACTGACAGGGAATAATGTGGATCATCATTTTATATTGGTCCATCAAATTGCAAAATTTGCTCCCTTTTTAGTTGCTCTGAATAAAAATAAATAATTACTTTCAAATCATCTTTTAGCCGCTTTATTTTTTTTTGATAATCATCATAAAAGTAATTTAATTTTTTCTATATCAATTAGGTATGGATCAGTAACATTGTAATTAGTTTATTTTTTTTATCTTTTTATTTTAATGATTTTAAAAAAAAAAATTTGCATAAAGGGTAAAAATAAAGAAACTGTATTAGTTGTAGGCATTTTCCATATTTAATATGCCAAGTACAAAGTTAATTTAGTAGTGCCATAAATAGGCGTTGAAGTGTGTTAGTCCAGTATATTTTTTATGTGCCGGAGATTGGTTGAATCAAAAGCCTTGAGCCAATAATCATTTGGACATATAAAGATAAAAATATCGTATATATGACATTTAATTTTTAAATGAGGTAGATAGATATGAGGAAAAATGAGATGGCAAACAGTTATTTGTTAGAGATTCGGTGAGGATTGATGAGTCGAAGGTGTGCGAAAATAGCCACTATGGAAGAAGAATGCGTTTAGTAAACATGGGATGTGAATGTGACTCTAATTTTTATTTTTTTCTTTTTTGGTCTTTTCTTCACCAACAAGCAGTCACAGCTGGATAGGCGTGAGAAAGGGCCCACCAGTGCAACATCGTCTAAATTATGTTTGGCGATTGAATCTCCCTGAGGCCATGTTCCGTCCGTAAATCACTAAAATGCTACACTTTTATTCATTCCCTGGCCTCCACCCAAAATGAGTTTGTTTTTATAATTTTATTTCCCTCTTTCTCTTTTTCTTTTTCTTTTTGGTGAATTTTTTTTATTTCCCTCTTTCTTTTAGGCGAAGAGGGAAAAAAAACATTTTCTATAGTGATTTTTACTTAATCATTTTATGGGTCCTAAACTTTGTAGTGGAAAGAATAAAATAGAAATTAGGAGAGGTAAATAAATAATGAGATATAATTTTGTCTTCTATTTTTTTTAATTTAATTGATAGAGTTTATAAAATGGGGGGTTACGCATGGGATAAGAGTGGTGGGCAGTTCATGCTGTTTAAGAATGGACATAACGGTGCCCAAAATAAAAATAAAGAATGGTCATAACGGCTACTTCCAGTATTCCTTTTTCTTCTTTTTCTTTTCTTCTGGCGTTTGACTGCGGTTATATAATTTATTTTGACTGATTGCCCACCCAAAAGTGGCCGGAAATGCCTGCTCATGCCGCACGTGTCAGATGAGCGTGCTTCTACTTCAACGGAAGGTTATTGCTCTTTCTATCTTTGCTTAGGCGACGCGCAGTCTGGAAACGGAATTGGGAAAGCGAATGCAAGTCTCAATAGATAGGACGGAACAATTTTTTGCTTTGGTGGAAAACTGAAGCGCGTGCCGTATAAGTGAGGAGATGAGGGATTATGATAAAGAAATATTAGTGAAAAACTAAATCACGATGCATAAAAAATTTTATTATTAAAATTATTAAAATTTTTAAAAATTATAATTAATATGAAATTTTAAAAATTTAATATAAAATATAAAAAACTTTCGATTATATTTTTTTAAAATTAAATTTTTACTTCAAGTAGTATTTATTATTTTATTTCAGCATTATAAATAAAAAATATTATAAATTAAATTCACATAATAAAAAATATATAAAATAGTAAAATAATTTTTTTAAAATTTAATAATTTAAGGTCAAGTGAAACATTTTTTATATGTTATTTTATTCAGTAATAAAAATAAAAAATAATAATTATTAACAACAATAAAATTATATTTTAAAAAATAAAATTATATATAAAAAACGATTTTTGAATATACAAATGAAATTTTTAAATACATGTGAGAAATTTCTAAAAATAGCAAGGAACACTTTTTTGTTTTGGTGGAAAACTGAAGCGCATGCCGTATAAGTGAGGAGATGAGGGATTATAATAAAGAAATATTAGTGAAAAATATGGCACATGTGGGTTTTGGGTTTGGGTTGGGTAGGGTGTGGCCCACTAGAACAACCGTAGAAGGTGGCGTCAATCCAGCCGATGAAACTCTCTCTCCTCCCGAAAACACTCTCAACCGTATGATAAAAAAAACAGGTATGATCTGAAAAAATCTGAAAGCATCGGAGCAGAATTTGGGCACGCTCACCATGCTTTTCTTGCTTTCTCTTTTCTCGATATTATTATTATAATGCCCCACGCGTCCTCTGTCATTCATCAGCTAATCTTTCTATTTTTCTTTTTTGTTAGGCCTTCTTTTTTGTTTTGTTTTACACCGAATGCCTGCTATGCTATCCTAAATCAATAAGGGATTATTAGTAGCATATCATAATAGTTTCTTTG
This sequence comes from Ochetophila trinervis, assembly GCA_003254975.1. Lineage (NCBI taxonomy): Eukaryota > Viridiplantae > Streptophyta > Magnoliopsida > Rosales > Rhamnaceae > Ochetophila > Ochetophila trinervis. The sequence continues at coordinate 102,253 of QANX01005827.1, forward strand.
TTTTCTTTTATCAAAAAAAAATAGTTTCTTTGTTTTCGAGGAACAGATTCAATAACCCATTTGCCAAAAAAATAAAGATTCAAGAACCCCCTGAGAAATCAATAAAAGAGATATTATATAAAAGTATAAACTAACTTCCGTGCGAACATTTATTTATTTATTATTTTTTGTGGTGAGACCGCGAGAATCTCACTTGCTGAGCCTGAGAATAATCCAAAACCAAAAAAATTGTTTTAAAATATTACTCCAAGGCCTAAAAACAGCTCTACAGAGGTAAAAAGTATTTGGCAAAATATATCTATAATCATTCTTACTGATTTTGTTGCAGAAAAATCACTTATTTGGTGATTTAAACACCAATTAAATGATTCTTCCGGAGCCACTTTTTAAAGGATAAGCGATTCCCGAAAAATCATTCCCAATCGGGCACTCATACCAGCAGTACTTGCAGTTGTTCATTTGATTTTCTATTTCTTGGGTGAATGTTGTTATTCATCCGAGTGTTAGAGCGTGGTATTTTTTATTTTAAAAAGTATAATTTTTAAAATAAATAATATTTTTAATAATTTTATAAAATAAAAAATATAATTTTTTATTTAATTTAAATGGTACTAATTATCATAATTTTTATTTTTTAATAAATAATTAATAAATATGAAAGTAGATTTGGCTATTTATTTNATGTTACTGATTTTTCTTCAATTTTAATATATATATCTTAGAAAATAAAAGTCTCATTAATGCGTGAATTTAATTGTAGTAGTCAACTTTTCACTCTATCTCAAATCTTAACTTTTTACTTATATTGTGTTATATTTAATTATAAACACATATGGCTATGGCTTAAAACACAGTATTTATTTGTAATATATCTCCTCCTAAGCAATACTTGAAGATTAAATGTATAGTTGTCAGGTTGTGGATAACCTCTGGTAATAATGAGCATGGCGAAATTAACAGCCTTGAGATGGTTTTGTAAGATGAACATGTAATTGTGTTATCATTTTTTATTTTCTATTTTAACAATGTATGAGCTTGTTCACTTATTTTGTCATAAATTCTTATAGAAAGGAAAAATTCATGCTTAAGTAAAATGATCCTTTGTGAGGAAGTTTATCAAAATTGTGAAACAAAAAAAAGTCTATGACATAAACCAGTTCTCTCTTAAAGATAATGGTGGTGAATACAGAACAACTAAACATTTATATAGAATTGATTTTTAGTGGTCAACTTCTGTTTGCGTGAGGAATGAACCAATGACAATTCCAAACATAATTTTAACTTTTGTGATTTTGGCGACATCATTGGAAGAGTGGCCGATGACAAATATTTATTTGGTAATTAACTTTTTAATTTTATTTTAATTTTTATATTTTGTTGCTCTCTTTGTTTAATGACAACTATATATTTGTTGGCATATGTGATTGGTAAAATTTTTTATTATCACAAGCTTGATGATTTTAATAAAAATAGAAAGCCACATCAGATGATTGTTATAAATCTTGAAAATTTTTAGTATGTAAACTATTTTAGATAAACTTACTGTTCTAATCATTATTTTGATATTATCTTCAATAATTTGTTGTTAGTCTTCTTTGTGTCCCAAAACAACCACCATACAGCTAAATTTGATCGCTAAACTAATTAATAAGCTAAATATAAATTTTTTATATCAATTATCAGATATAATTGATTTGCTCAAATCATGATCTTCCTTCATTATTTTTTTTTCATAAAAATGCCTATGCTATAATTTTGCATTTTTATATTTATATTTATTATTACATTTTTTTCTTTCAAAATTTTATATTTATTATTACATTTTTAATAATTTAATAATATTTTTAATAATAAAACTTTTGTGCATCGGGTATAATATAGTTTAAAATAAATTTCACTTAATTTTTCCATCTAAAAACTTTTATTTATATCTTAAATTTCTAAACAATTATTATTCATCATGATTTTTTTTTATCTTGTATGCTTTTTCATTATGACAATTTGTTTTATCCTAAAAAAAAATTATCTAAACTTTTTTTCATTATGAAATTTTTTTTATCCAAAAAAATTTTTAGATGAAAAAAAAAACTAGATGAATTTTTTTTTTTTTTTATGAGAATAAAAATTTCATGATGAAAAGGTATAAAAAATGGAAAAAAAAATTATGATAAAATCATTTTCACAATGAAATAGAGTTTAGCAATTTAGGGTAAAAGAATTTAGATGAAAAAAAATTAGAAGAAAAACTATTTTAGAATAAAAAAATTTCTCCAATGATGGAAAAATATTTACAATGAAACAAGTTTTCATTGAAAATAATTTTTTTAGCAATTTATGATCTTAAAAAATTTTTAGATAAAAAAATTTTTAGGATAAAAAAAGTTTTCAAAATAAAAAGTATATTAGGTAAAATGAAATTCATGATAAAAATGATTTTTAGTAATTTATGATAAAATAAAAAAAATTATATAAAAAAAGGTGATTTTTTTAATATTTTAGGAAAAAATTAAAGGGTACTAAAGTTTGTTAACTAACAAAAAAGTGCAACATTTTTTAAATGTGGGGTATTAATTGCTCAAATTAATTTTAGTGATCTTTATATGAACAAATTAAATTTTAAAAGATACTAAAGTGCATTTAATAAAAAAAATATTTATAAAGGCTAAATATTGAATAATTCTTACCAAACATATAAATAAGAATAATTATTCATTTTTTTTGTTTTTATTCTTAAAAATAGTTATTTCCATTTTAATATGATAACCATTATGTAAACCAAATGTGCCCTAAATAATTTGATTCTAAAATGAATCTCTTCGTTCTCTTTTGGATGGTCCATTTTTGTTACATTTTTATGTTTACAGTGGAGGAAACACGTTGGTTGAATTTATATATAGAATAATTTCTCTGAAATTTTGGCAGTCAAAAAACATTAATTTATTATGAAAAGAAGAAAGAAGAAAGTAGTTAAAAAGAAGCTGTCAAATTCGAATTTAAGCACAAAGTCATTGATTACTTTGTATCTAAGAGTAATCTTTCAAACAGATCTCAATTGCACTTGATCACATCTTAGAATCTATTCGAGCAGAAATATTAGACCAAATATATATACATATATATATATATATATGTGTGTGTGTGTGTGTGTTTGTTACCCTGGATTCAAACTAAAAGTACATTCTAACGGCGACATTTTGGGGAAAAAATAGGTCCCTTTGAAGCACAAACATAGTAGATGTGAATGGACGAAACTCAAATAAAGTGCATCTTACTTCTAAAAAAAAATTAAAAAATTCACCGTTCAAAGCCAATTGAATTTCTCAATTGTGAATTTGAGCTGTAAACTCTGTTAAAAAGTTAATATGCATCTTATTTGTATATTTTTATGCACAGAGTTCCACTGTAATATTATTGCCTAAGATAACAAGGCATATTTTTATGACTTATGAAGCGAAATCCTTCAAAGTCACCAAGACCCGATGATTGCTGAGCTTTGGGCAGTTCGTCAAGCTCTGGTGGTCTATGTTCGTAACGGGTGGAAGAATGTTATATGTGAATCTGATGCTAAAAGTGTGGTGTTTTATTTAAATGATGGGAACAGTTCTAATCTGCACTGGTCAGGGGAGGTGCTCCTTTATGATGTTTTAAATTTACGTAACTCTTTTAATTTTATTAATTTCTCTTAGTATAAGAGAGATTGTAACAGTCTTGCTCATTTCTGTGCTAAATGGGCAGCTGAGAACAATTTTTGTGGTTTGATCTTTGAAGATTTTCTCTTTCAGAATATTTTAGATTGTATAGCTCTTCTTTCTGGAGCAGGAACAACTGTTTAATGGCTGTGGTTGTCCCTCTCTTTTGGTTTCTATAAAACTCTGTTTTTCACCAAAAATTCCCATTTGTTTTAGTAATATATATTTGATTTTTAAAGAGTAATATTTAATTCATAATAAATAATATTGTTTATAACACAAATAACATTTGCACTTGATCACATCTTAGAATCTATTCGAGCAGAAATAGTAGACCAAATATATATATATATATGTGTGTGTGTGTGTGTGTTGTTACCCTGTGGCTTCAAACTAAAAGTACATTCTAACGGCAACATTTTGGGAAAAAAAAAAAAAAAAAGGCCCCTTTGAAGCACAAACATGGTAGATGTGAATTAACGAAACTTAAATAAAAGTGCATTTTACTTTTTTTTTTTTTAAAAAAGAAAAGAAAGAAAGATTCACCGTTCAAAGCCAATTGAATTTCTCAATTGCGAATTATGAATTCTATGTTGAAAAATTAATATGCATCTTATTTGAATCTATTTTTATGTACAGAGTTCCACTGTAAATGTAATATTATTGCATAAGATTACAAGTCGTATTACAATTTGTTTGTTTTAGTAATATGCATTTGATTTTTTAAAAATAATATCTGATTTATAACAAATAATATATGTTCCATGATATATAATATCGTTCATAACACAAATAACATTTTAGTCCATCAATAATATCATTTTCCATGATATATATGATTGGTTTCAGTTTTCATTTGGGGTTTGATTTGAAGGGCCATGATTATCATAGCCTAATTAACTGCATTGAGATTGAAAATGTTAACTGGGATTTGACATTTTGATGTGTTTTAGCTATAAATATTTGTTTGATAATTAAATAAAGCGCTTTCCTTTGTCTGCTGGCATCCGTACTAGGCACTAGCACATGCATGCATGCTCCCACACACCTTCTCTGTTTCATATTTTGTCTACTTAATCTCTCTCTCTCTCTCTTAAATAAATGGATTCCAATTTAAATCTCTTATATCTTACCATACATATACATATGTGAATTTTATGTTGGGTGCCAAATAATTTACAAACTATATTACTGAAATTGGTTGAAATTATATAAGATGAAACAGCGCGAGAGCAATTGGGCAATTGCTTTCGATTAGAATTGACTAGGAGAGAAAGGAAATGCGAAATGCAACATGCATATAAAGAAGTAACAATGTTATATTAAATTGGTCATATATATTAATTTAAATATATATAACTTGAAATATTATTTGTTCCGTTACATGACATCCAAATCGATATCCATCTTTTTCAATTACAATATCGACTAAAAAGGCGATGATGGTCTCAATATCAATGATATTGATCCCCACCAGTGCCATGTTCTAGATCGCATGCGATTGTAATTAGGTCATGATCGGCATCGGCAAGTCCATCACAATTAGTAGTCTTTGATGGCGGCATGAGTACAGCTCCTGCGACCAAATCTCCGGCTTTCACGGATTCTCTCTCCCAATCCGTCTTGAAAACGACGGTCAATACGAGCACCACGCATGCAATCTGAGCAGCGAGAAGCCCATAACAGAGACCCACAAAGCCCAGCCTCAACACAAAAGCCAACACTATAGCCACCGGAGCGCCCACCAAGTAAAACGAGTAAAAGTTTATCGCCACCCCAATCCCCGGCCTCGCACTCGCTCGCAGTATCCCACACCCCGTGGTTTGCGGACAGTTGGCAAGCTCACACGCGCCGATAATCGGCAGAACCGCCACGGCAAGTTCCAACACGTCAGCATCGTCCGTGAAGATCCTCCCCCATGGCCCACTTGCCAGCGTGGTGAGCGCCAAACCGAGCAGCGAACTGACCGCCGCCAGCCCTATGGCCACCGCCGCCGCCAGCCGCGCTTTGTCGGGCCGGCCTGCTCCGAGCTCGTTCCCTACGCGCGTGGATACCGAAGCGCTGAGCGCGGTGGGCAGGGTGTACATTAGAGACGTGGTCTGTATGACTATGGCGGAGGTGGCGAGCGCTGTGGTAGCGCTGGGCAAATAGCCTGCTAAAATGGTCATCAGCTCGTACCACCACCATTCCAAACACACCGCTAAGCAGCTCTTTATGGACAGTCCAATCAGAACCCGCCAAGTAGCAGCGTTAGCGTTTGATTGGGGCAGCAAAATGAACGGTGTTTGTAAGTGATTGGAGCTGGCAGGCGTAACAGTGGAAGTTGAGCGCATAGCGTAGAGCAGGAGGAAGAAGAGGGTGATGAAATTGGTGAGGCAAGTGGAAATGGCGAGGCCTTTGACGCCGAGAGAAAGAGAGAAAGCGAAGAGGAGGGTGATGGGGACGTGAAGAAGGGTGGAGAGAAGAGCAGACCACATGAGTGGCCAAGGGGTGCCCTGAGTGCGTAGGAAAATGCGCAGAGGATGAAGAAGGCTGTTGGCGAGAAGATCGGGAATGGCGAAGCGGCAGTACAGGGCAGCTACTCTGGCTATGTCGGGGTTTTGGTGGAGGAGGAGCATGAGGGTTTCGAGGTTGAACCACAGGAAACCAATGGGAATGGAAGACAAGAGGAGGAGAAGAGTGGTTCTTCGCAAACTCACAGAAGCCAAGAGGAAGTTTTTGGAGCCGAAAGCTTGGCTGCAAAGGGGGTCCATGCCCATGGCTAAGCCGGATAACACAGAGTAGCCGGTGATGTTCGTGAAGCCGACGGCTAAAGCTCCGCCGGCGAGCTCTAAGCTTCCTAGCTTTCCCATGCAGATTACCAGAACCATGTTTTTCAGGTACCCCATTATACTCATCGCCGCAATTGGGAACCCTATGTTTGTTGTTCTCTGTACCTCCTCCACAACCTACATATATATATATATATTGTTAGTTAACTAATTATATAAATAAATAAAACTATGAAATATATATGTTAATGTGCTATATATTTAGGTAAATGTAACGAGGTGTTTTCTGTACAGTATTATTGCCAGGACCGGGGTTGTTTTTCCTATAAGATTTTGTACCTCTGGCTTTGTCGGGTACTTTTGGAATTTCTTCACTGCAAACATCTTTGTTTCTTTTTGCCTCTTGCTTTTCTATTGCGTTTTTGAATTAGAAGAGAGAGAGAGTGAAAGAAAGAAGGAGAGAGAGCAAATTCTGATGAGTTGGGAAAATGATCAGTACTGGTCCAAGGCTTTTATAATGTTGGGAGATTCAGTGGTGTGGTGGGTAAAATTTGACGTTTTCAATTTGCGCCCTTCAAAATTAATCAGGGGAATGCATTTTTGTTGTATCCTAGTGCATCTTGTTAAAAATTACTATTTGTAAAAGTGGTTAAAAAATTTATTTAGCAGATGGGGATGGGAAAAGATGCACAAAAACCTTATTTAAACCGTGCGATATACATAATATGTATATATATGGTAATAAATTTTGTCACTTTTTTTTCCCAAAACAAATTGGAACATACATACGAGTCTCTGTTAAATATCAATGGAAAATGATATCTGAATCTTTATCCACGTGTACAAAATATGTACATTGTAGCTGTCATTGCTTAGTTTATTTTGATTCTTATAGAGTGGCCATTTTCCTTTGGTGTATATATGTGTATTTTCTGCATCTAGCTAGATAAACCCGCTATACAGTGATAATTAGGATTTCATGAAGAAGAAAATGAGATTAGCTAGCTAGATATATTACTTAGATTTCTAGCAAAAATGTCGACTAGATGTATTAATTGTTGGATCTTAAATTGTTAGGGTAAAGTGATTTTGTTGTATAGCTAGCTAGCTATTCTCCGATAATGGGAAGAAAAATAAAAAAATTGAGGATATATATATATATATATATATATATATATGTCAAAATCAGTTTAACTTAGAGCTAGATAGAGGGATAGAGATTAAAATTGATGATATATAAAGGTAGAAAGAGTGTAAATGAAGCAATATTTGGTAGCTATCCCACATGCATTTTTAGAAGATTCTTGGCATGGATCCAAACCCATGAGAGAATCAGACCAAACAATCCTCTCATGCCTTTCAGTTGTTGCACGCATCTTGTTTATTAAAGTTGCTGCAGCCAACCCTCCCTTTCTATATCAACCTTTTTTTTTCTTTTTTCCTTTTGAATCTCTCTTGGTTTGATTCTAGAGATTAATTTCTTTTGATAAATATATATTTACTGCCTAGTCAATATATATATATATATATATTAAGTAATGGTCCTANGCCTAGTCAATATATATATATATATATATATTAAGTAATGGTCCTACATTATTGGGTGGGATTAAATGGTTAACATGTTTTTTGCAACACGTTTTGTTTTTGCTATTGTACTTCATCATGTGCTCGATCGATCTCTCTGATCATCTACAAGCATGTAAAAATTATATGTAATAAATAAAATATTACAAATTTCAATCCCTTCATAAGAGTTATAGATTAATTTAACACACACACACACACACACACATATGCATACTTTTACTTCTTCTTTTTTAAAAATTTATTTCATCTGGTTGGAGTATGTAGTTCATCAGAATTCAGACAACACATATTGGCAACAGAACGTGCGAGCGACCATTGAAAAGCAAAAGAAGACAAAAAATGAGTGTGGGTCGGGCTGGCCATTGGGAACAAAAAGGACTGCTGCAACGTATACCATATATGCTCGGCTTCTTTATGTATGCTTGTCCCTCATTTTGCCATTTATTACTGGCCACTTCTGAGATGACTTCTTGGCCTCTTTGCCAAAGCTTAAATAATTTATTTTTTACTTCCAATATTTTCTAAAAATTAACTTAACAAAAGTATCTAATAAATTTATCTTAAGTTATTTTTTCTCCAGATCTTGTCAAAAATGTAAAAAGTATATGAAGATTTAAAAACTTAATTAAAAATATTCAAAGTTAATTATTTAGATAAAGCCTCCTTTTTAGAACATTTGGAAGGGACTCTTTGAATGTATTATATAATTTTTATTTTTATTTTAAAGGACCAATTTTTAGAAAGAGCTCCAAAGAATTTTTTATTTTTTTATTTTGACTTTTATAAGAAAAAAGTTATAATTAGAGTAATAAATGTGAATAGAAAATATGAAGATAGAGTGGAATTCATTGAGAGCATTTTAAAAACATCTTCAATGATGTTTTTTATTTTTAAAGAGTATAATTTTCAAATTAAAAAGCATTTTAAAAAATAAAGAGTTAAATTTTTTATCAAACTCCAATAGTATTATTTATAATTACTTTTTATTTTATATTTTCTAATAAATATTTATGATCTATTTTTTTTCCTCCATGCACTATAATATTTAAAAAAAATTAAAACATAAAATAATAATTAATAAGTTTAATTAAAATATAAACAAAAAATTATAGGGCATTAAATGCATTTATTACAAAATTTATATTTAGCTCTATATTTAAAAAAACAAAATATGCCCATTATGATGGGAAATATACTTTTTCATTTAAAAACATGATGGTTTTAGAATGTAGATGTTTCTTTGTCAAACATTTTGACCAAAGAGTACTTTATTACTTTGAAGCTACATAATGGGCTAGTGAGTAGTGAACGGTTTCTACTTTAATTTCACTATTCTAAAGTTGTAATTGATTTTTAGAAAATTGTGCCCCTTTTTTAATTAATAATTTTAATATTTTATGGCTCTGTCATATGTCTCTGTGAATTTATATTTAATATAGATATAATACATAATTATATATAAGACCACATTGAAAATCATCACAAGCTAGGAAAATTATATTTGTTGTCACTCTTGCATGGAACCATGCATGTGCATCTAGTTACACCAAATTAATCAATCCTTATCAACAATAATTACATCCACTTTCGGTAATCCTCTTGACAGATTGCATTTTCAATCACTTTTTTCTTTTTTGTTTTTCTTTTCTTAGTGTCTAAGATGGGATTTCTTACCTTTTTTTTTTTTTTTTTGATGAATATGGGATTTCTTACCTTCTTAGCCAATAAAATCTACAAGAAAATATCATGGAGAGTAGTAGCGGTTGTATAAGGGAAACGACAGCATATATATGATCCAAAATATTGAACGTCTTATCTATCTATATTTCTCCATCTCTCTCTCTCTCTCATTAGAGGAATTTGTTTGGATCCCTTAAAAATCTGCCTTGGAGTTTTGACATCTTTGGTCCCAAATTCTAAATGCATTGTAGGGAAAAACTCAAACAACCGACAACTTTCTCACTTGCCCCGCCCTTAAGTGGCAGAGTGCACCCATTTTTCCATCAATTCATCAACTAGTCTAAAGTTTAATTCATTCCAAATTCTACATATAAAGCAAGCTTGTCACCATATATACACCAATAACTTTAAAGATTACTTCTCTCTCTCTCTCTCTCTCTGAGTCTTAAAGCTCTTCTCCAAATAATATATACAACTTGCAACATAGTTGACATTTTATCACCTTCTTTCCCACTGGTCCACACATATCTTTAGTTGCAATGTTACCATCTTCTTTATTGACAAATATATAAAAGCTAGTTTTTATACTAAAAGGAAATTGCCAAGAGTGAAAGAAAACCATCAATTTTAGACCCAATTCCGATGTTGGGATATGTATAAATTTTACATTGTGGCTAGCTAGCTCATGAATCATGATCATTTATGTGGCTAGCTAGCTCATGAATCATGATCATTTATATATGTGGCTACCTTTTTTGCAAAACAAACCAAAAAATATATCGTTCATCAAAAAAACAAAAAATATATCAGTAGTGGAAAAGGTTTAGGATCAGATTTGAAGGGAATTAAGGTGCTTTGATTAATTCTTTGTATATACTGCTTGTGGAACCTCTTGATGTAGGCCAAGTCACTTTGTTTGAAAAATCTAACAAAAGATAAAAGGAGTCAAAAACCAAATGAAGGTGATGGAAGAGAGGTTTTGTGTGTGTGTATATATATATATATATATATATATATATACAAATTTTTCCTGGTCCAGAAAATCTTGAACAAAATTTGTCCAACCGTCCAAGATAAATGCCGTTTAGAATTCATCCTATTACTAGTAATAAGATGAAATCTGAACTTTTGTCCAAAATGTTTTGGATGAGCAAAAAGCTAAATATATATAAATAGTTTTTTTTTCTTTTTTTAATGGGGTAAAAATTTAGAGTTGAGACAAATGAAATTGGTATATTCTTAACTGATAAAGCACTAGTTCCTCATTCAGTCAACATATACTCTCAATCGTACACAAAAACCCACCTAACCAAATGGTGGTAGTACCCCTAGATTGGAAATCTAATTTAGTGGAGAGAATCTCTTTCTAGTAGATTGTCCACATTAGTTGGTCTATTGACCTATCAATTGCCTAATACTAGGTGATGTATCTCTCTGAGTCAAAAGATGAAGATTGTGTGTGTGCCTTTGCCATAGCCCTTTTGACCATAACCCCTTTGCTTTCAGAAACAGCAGAAAATTCATATACAAAAACCACAGATTTATAATATGATTAGCTGTTTTCTAGGCCTATAGCATATGGAATTTCCAAAATATATATTTCATTGTTTTAACTGGACTGTAAACCACACAATTATGGAAAATAAGGATTTTTGCTACAGAAATCAAATTTGAGGATGGAGCACATGTGAATAGTAGTTATCGGTGCGTATTATTGGATTGTGTTGCTCATCCAATCATAATTAATCTGTGTCCAAATCATAGCAGATTTGCTTCCACACTCCATGGCATATTAGTTTATTGAAACCCACAGATTTGGGCAATCAATGAGATATTTGCTTTAAGAATCTTCATAAGTAGAATATTAAATACATATATTCTCATATGATAGGATATATCCCATCAAGGGAAATCAATGTTTTTAATTTATTTTGACATAAAGTTTTCAGATTATAAGTTGTTTCCGTTAACAAATCTAATTTCTGATACTGATTGAAACATTAAACTCTCAAGTTCAACAGCAAGACTATTTGAATATGTGAAAACTGCATGCATCCAAATTACAGTGTCAATCCAAATCAATTATCGAAAATTGAAAAAAACTGTTTCCCTTTCCCATTAATGTCTAAGTGCTTTTTGGAAGCTCATATCTAGTCATGTCTCATGACTACTAAGCTTGATAGATACATTGTGTTTGTATAGTTTACTTGATTTAGTTAGTTTTATGTAAACTGGGTTAGCATCAAGCATCCATGCATATGTAAACAAACCCAAATTAATTTGTTCATATAAGGATAGACAACATTGTCAATTCCCATTATTTTATTCTCATAATGCTGTGATTAACTCCCAACTTTCTTCTTTTCTCTACTAAATATCTTTAAATGTCACTGCAGCAAGTGATAAAGACAGTGATCCGAATTCAAATCCCTTCACCCCCAATATCAAATAAATAAATAAATAAATACTAAGTCTTTTCAAATGATGATAAGCAATCACATATGAATGATCACATTCAATAATTTTTTATATAACTATCATTAATCATTCTTAGTTGAGTGTTTTTTTTTTTTAATAAATTCATTATTGTTTTAGTTACATGCTATAACATTAATAATGTTTTCTCATAATGGAAATAATAATTAGCAAAAAAATAACCTGTGAAAGAAAAGGGATTCATTTACAATTGGCTCCCTATTTCTTCTATGTTAGGGACAAAAAACAAACAAAAAAATTAAATAAATTGTTGATCAACTATATATGCAAGATCATACATATATATGATATGATTGATTACAGCAAATTACTATTTGTAGGAGAACATGCAATGGAAGAAACAGATAAGCTAGTGATAAGCATGGTTATATTGATAAAAGATAGAACAGATTTCCATGTGAAGTATTAGGCTGTCAGTGAACATACAACATGTGAATGACTTGACAATTGACATTAACCTAAAGTCCCACCTAACCTTTTTCTTCTCTTGTTGAAATTATAATAAAAACAAACATATATTATAATTCATCAACAACAAAAAAAACAAACATATATTATATCATATATGGAGCAGAGTGAGAAAGCACACTGTTATGATACTTTGTCAACAAAAGGAGTTGGTAATTTGTAGTGAGGTTTCTTAAGCTTATATGGCACAAATACAGAAACATAATTCACATGGGAAGCAACTCTTAAGTGTCTATAATTTATCAAAAAACTTTGATTGTCTATAAATTGAGATGCATTGATGTGAAATCACATATCATAAGGCATGTGATTAAGTTATTGATCACCATACACCTGGCACATTCTGCACCACCTGGTCTGATATGATCTGATATGGTTTTCTCAAATTCTTGCATATAGATATTTTCTTTTTTCTTGCCATTTAGTAAGGTAATTTACATTTGGTTATCAAGTTTTTTATTTAATGTTACTTGGGTCTTTTGGGCCAGTTGATTGTTCTAAAGGAATATATGCTGAGGTTGGGCTTCTCGTATGGGCAGAAGAAGTGTTATACAGAAGAGGCCCAGATACTATCTGGAAAACCAATTGCTACAGATGGGGTCCAAGAACAATTTAGCCTATTCAGTTTCCCGCTAAAGATCAGGAACCATTTTTCCCGAGAAAAAATAAAATAAAATAAATTCCTTTTCAGTTTCCTGCCAAAAGGAACTATGTTCCCGGGAAAAAAATAAAATAAAGAATACTGAAAAAGCTAACTAAACTTGATTAGTTAGGAGGCAACGAGAATTTTATTTTATGAAGCGGTTTTGATTAACGTATGAAAACAAATGACGTATCAGGTTTAACATATGTAAGAGCATCCTTAATTTATTTTTTAAAAGTTTTCATATTTTTTATTTTAAAAATTTATATATATATATTAATTTAATAGACGTTTTAAATTAAAAAATTAAATAAATAGTGGAGTTTGATTTTTTTAATGTGTAGAGTCAAATTCATTTTCTGTATAAAGTTTTATTTATTTTTTTATAATTTTCTATTCACACTTATAATTAAATATATTAATTATAATTAAATATATTTTAATTTTTTCAAATATATTTTAATTTTTTTAAATATTGTTTTAGTGTAGAAATTATAAAAAATAGAAAAAAAATTATAAATCATAAATGTTTTATAAAAGATGCAAAATGAAGAGTTATTATAAAAAATATTATTGGAATTGACAAAAAATTTCATTCTTTATTCTTTAAAAATTTTCAAAATATTGTTTATTTTAAAAATTATACTTTTTAAAATAAAAAATACTATTGAAGATACTATAAAGAATTATGAATGTCTAATGTTTTATTAAGTAAATTGCATTTTAGGACTTTCATTTTGGCTTTACATTAAAATTAACCTCAAGAACATCAAATTTTAGAATATGCCCTTAATTTCCTTCATTTATCATTTAAATAAATAATAAAACTGAAATGTTATGGTATGCGACCGAATTGAAAATATAATTTGAAAAACTTAAGATTTTAGGAAAAGATAACCCAAAAAAATATTTAGTAACATAAACAATAAATAAAACTAAGAGAAGAACAAAACCAAACAAACACTTTTAATAGATTCTATAAATCCTACTATATTTTTTATTTGGAAAAAAAGCTATAAAAGATATAAATTTTAAGTGAACGTCTCCAGCACAATGTATTTGAGAATATAAAGGCATATCTAATTATTTTTTTTATTTTTTAAAATTTTTTATCACATAAAATAAATAGATAAACTGATATAAAAATTTATTTCAATGGTTATGTCTGTTAAGTTTATGCAGCATAAAAAAAAATGATGTCTAAAAAATCTGTTAGACAATCTAATTTATTATTTTTTTTATTTTTATCAATTTTAATTAATTTTTAAATAAATTTTAATTTATTTTAAATATAACTATTAAAAATAATTTTTAAATAAATATTATTTATTAAATAGATATTATACTATATAAACAGAATAATTTTTATTTTTTTTACCATATAAACTTCAATAGAAAAAAGCTCTAATAAATCATTCGTTAACCAAATGAAAAAAATTAAAAAAAAAGTTTTTCAACACTATTATCCGTTTTTTAATTATAAAATCATTGTTTATTAAATTGCAAAATGTTATATTTATATATATATTAATTTGATTGGATTAAACACCCTCCTCACCCCCAAAAAAGTTCAATTTAATTATTATAAGCCCAGGCCCCGGGATATGGATTAAACCGCAAAGAGACATAAAACACGTCAGACCCATCTGTCATTCATCTCGATCCGATAAAATTTTAATTTTAATTTTTTTTTTCCTCCTCCGTCCTACCTTCCATCCATCTTTAAAAAAAAAAGAAAAAGAAAAAGAAAATTTTAAATTTTTTATTTATTATAAAGTGAAAGAAAGAATTTTGTAGCCAAAAAGTGATCTAAAAATCTACTTTCAGTAATTTTAAAAAAAGCGATTTAAATGACAAAAAGTATTTTTCCTCCGGGTAACGGTAAAACTGGCAAGCTCATCTGAGACTGATGTGTCAGAATTTAGTAGGGCCCACACTTAACACTGTCCTTGGTAATTCATTATCTTTTTCCTGACATTCCTAATTCCCAAAACACGATCACTGATACTGCAAAGCCCCCCGGCGAGCGATGATCGGTCGGAGGCTATTGCAAACCGGAGTTTGGGTCTCCGGTCACCGGTGGTGGCTGAGTTCTCTCGTCTCTCGAGGTCCCCACCAGCCGAAGATTCAAGCCGAGCTCTTGCCTTCGTTTATGCGGCTTTCGTCCGAGCTTACGTTATATCGAACCGCTCCGGCGTCGTTTCGCTTTGCTGATGATGATCGTATCAAAGTGAGTATTGGATTTTGATGCTTTGTTATGGTAGAAATTTCCTGTTTTGTGCTCTTCTTCAGGGATTGGTTGCTTTTCTTCTTTTTTAATACTTCAGGAGCAAAAGCAATCATTTTTGTTTCTCTGAATTTTGTAATTCTGAGCGGGTAGAGTAGGAATAAACTAGCTCTTTAGGGGCCTAATTTAAACAGGATTGGTTAGAGTGCCCTTTTTAAAAATCCTGGTTAATGCAAATTGCTGTGTATCTTTTACTTTGAACAAGCAAGCTTTGGAGCTATAACTGTTTAACTCCTATGCTTGGTTGGTCACTACCAAATGGATTTTTTTGACGGACTTCATTGCCAAAAAGTTAATATGATTGACCCACAATTCTGTCAATCATGCTGCTGCAATTTGGTGGCTTAATGTAGGATTTGGCTAGTTCCATCGCTATAGACTCTTACAAAGTTTCGATGTGTTAATGCTTACCTATTGTTTCTTCTGACTTTTGCAGCTGAGCAAGCCATACTTTGTAAAGAAATGCTGCTATTCAAGTCAAGCTTTGGCTGCTGTTTCGGCAGGTGGCATAGTTGATGTGCCATTAGCACAGACCGGTGAAGGTATTGCGGAATGTGAGCTCCTCAAGTGGTTTGTACAAGAGGTGTGTGATATGATTAATTGTTGATCCATCTATGGTGAGGCTTGTTGAAATTATGAATGGATGCTGTCCCTTTTTATTAGTTTGCTTTCTTCCCAACTGTTAATCATTTTTTTTCCCCCTCATTTTGATTATTAGAAGTATGCCTTGCTAGCTGAAATCTGAGCAGTATGAGTATATGACTATGTAACATGTCTAATAGGAAGTCTGTAACCTCATAAATTGGTCTGTACTTTACCATTAACTATCTAGAGGAAGGGAGGGAACAAAAGCTTCTATCTTCTCAGCGAAGGACATTTTTCATAAACTCATGACACTCCACATTGTTAGTGAAGCGGGGGTCTTTCTAATTGATTATCAACCTTTGTGCTGCAGATCACTGCCTGAATTCATTTTTTCAATTGCAAAGTTCTTCTTTAGAGAAGTTGACCAGAAAATAGATGTTAAATTTTATGAATTTCGCAGGGAGATCAAGTTGAAGAATTTCAACCGCTTTGTGAAGTTCAGAGTGACAAGGCAACCATTGAAATAACAAGTCGTTATAGAGGAAAAGTGTCCAAAATTTTATACATTCCTGGCGATATTGTAAAGGTCAGTTAATGTTTATTTGCCCTCGGCAATTAAAACCATATATATGTATATATATTAGTATCCTTAATTGTTTGAGTTATCATGGATAAGAATTACTTCAATTTGAGCAGTTCTTCTAAATGCTGTTCCTGGTTTGGTTAGAAGTCGCACAAACATAATGGCAAGTGCCATGAATTACCAGTGTTGAATAAACTAATATCTCTCTCTTGATACAAAGGTTAGGAATCGATATCTAAGTAACATAAGAAATATGAACTTTTCTTATAGTTTTTTTTAAAATAATAGCAAGGACTCATTATAGATGTGAATTGATCACATTATTTTGATGTAGTAAATGAGATAATAGAGCATTATTTTGATGTAGTTAATGAGATAATAGAGCATTTTCTAAAACTCATGATTAACTCTTTCCGAGTATGCTAATAATTTGTCACTGTTGTTTTTGCTTATAAACCAAAATGAAACCACAGGTTGGAGAAACTCTTTTAAGAATGGCCACTGAGGAATCTCAGGTTCCAATTCAGACTGGTGAAGCTTTGGAAAGTATTAAGTCGGTATATTCTGATATTAGCAAAATAAAAGAGTTAGTAGATTCTGAGCTGATAGAGGATAATATTAGTGGAGTCTTATCAACGCCTCCTGTTAGAAATCTTGCAAAGCAATATGGCATAAACATAAATGATGTTCATGGAACTGGTAAAGATGGGAGAGTTTTAAAAGATGATGTTCTTAAATATGCTATACAAAAGGGAATCATTGAAGATCCATCTGACTCGACTACTAGTTCCAAGCAAGCTTTGGGAGGAGATGAGTGCTATTCGCATGTATCAGCTGGTGATGGATGGAAATACAAGGATGAGACAATTTCACTAAGGTAATATTGGAATTATTCTTCTTTTTATTTTATGTTAGCATTGAGTAAAATATTGTGATTCCTGTAGCAGTATTGTGATCTACCTGTATTATTATTATGACTGAATGGTTACCTATAAGTGCAATAAAGCTGTCTTCTTAGGGAGCAATAATTTTACTAATTCACTATGGTTTTCCTGTGTGCTGATAGTTTGATGTCTTGCATATTCAAAGTCATTTTGCATGTCAGTGTAAAAAAAATTTCTTCTTCTTATATTTGCCTTTTATTTTTTTTTTTGTTTTAGATTATTCTATTTCTAAAGGAATTGAAGTTATAATCAAGTTATTTATTTATGTTTGGTTCTTTCAGGGGATTCCAACGTAAAATGGTTCAATCTATGAGCTTGGCTGCAAAAGTTCCACATTTCCATTATGTTGAAGAGATAAATTGCAATGCACTTGTGGAGCTGAAAAATTCTTTCCAAAATAATAATTCTGATCCAAACGTGAAATACACTTTCCTTCCATTGTTGATAAAGTCACTTTCAATGGCACTGAGCAAATTTCCCTCAGTGAATAGTTGTTTTGTTGAGGACTCACTCGAGGTCATTCTTAAAGGTCTCTAGATCTATTTCTACTTATAGCATCCATTTTTTATTTTATTTTTATGCCATAACTTGCCTTTTCATTGCAGTGAATACTTCATATTTGCTTCAATTCTTTTTCTTGCTTGTTATCTTTTAAACATACCATTTTGACGCACTTTATATTTAAAGTAGACTCTTTTGCAATTTCTGACTCTGAATTATCTATATTGTTATTATTGATTATTATAGGTGCGCACAGCATTGTTATCTTTTAAACATACCATTCTGACGCACTTTATATTTAAAGTAGACTCTTTTGCAATTTCTGACTCCGAATTATCTATATTGTTATTATTGATTATTATAGGTGTGCACAATATTGGGATTGCCATGGCTACACCATATGGTCTGGTTGTGCCAAACATAAAGAATGTTCAGTCTCTTTCCATCTTTGAGGTTAGTTTAATGTTCAATGGATACTCTTTTGTGTAAAAAGCATGAACATACTGCTTGATTCATTTTGGAAGCTTGAAATCGAGGATTATGGAATAATTGATCTATGCGATTGAATGCAGACTCTATGCCCTGAAAGTGTAAATGACAATGACGAAGTGCAAATTATCTTCATACAATAAGGCAACTCATTCTCTGTTTTAATTCCTGACTACCATTTGTGATTTTGTTAAATATATGTCTTTTTCCTTGTCTTTAGGTAACAAAGGAACTTTCGCGGTTGCAACAGCTGGCATCAGATAATAAGCTTAGTCCTGGAGATATATCTGGTGGAACAATAACTCTAAGCAATATTGGTGCAATTGGTGGAAAGTTTGGTTCTCCTCTTCTCAACTTGCCTGAGGTTGCCATCATTGCGATTGGTCGAATTCAAAAAGTTCCACAATTTGCAGACGATGGGAATGTCTATCCCGCATCAATCATGACGGTGAGCATTGATCTTCTTTCTTCATTTTTCTATGATTCCTATTATTTGAACTAGTTTTTATCTTAAATTCCGTTTTAAACAATTGCAAATATCAGATTTTTCTGCAGCCAAATATTGTAAGAAAAATTTATCAATTGGATTAGAATATAGAGTTTAGATTAATCTTAAAAGAATTTGGTTCTTGAAGATGAAGGGTCTGATGGCCGAGATAGTTTTCTTTCCCTTAAATGTGATTTTCTTTTTTCACAGGTTAATATAGGAGCAGATCATAGAGTTCTGGATGGAGCAACTGTTGCAAAATTTTGTAGCGATTGGAAGAAGTTTATCGAGAATCCAGAGCTGCTCATGTTGCATTTGAGATGATTGAAATCTGTAACTTGTTAGAGTATAATAATTGGATAATCCCTCTTTCACTATCATGTTCAAATAAATATTATATAAACCAAAAACAAAATGAGGTTTTCCGAAATTGAAATCTTTTTCCTTGTCCTAAAAACTACAATTTTTTTTTTTGGCTAAATTTTGTTGCATAGCAAGTTTTTGAGTTAAAGACTCTAGAGAATTAATTCATAAAGTTTCTTCTGCTTTCTTTTTAAAAGATTATGTGAAGAATGCTTTAATTTATGGGGGGAATTCTATAGTGCAGCTGGATTTCACTGTGAAATTCTGAAAATATTTGTAATAATTTTTTATTAAGGATAAATGTTACTTTTTATAGATTTTACAATTTTAGTGTTACTAATTTATAATTGAATAATATTTATTTAAAATAGAATAACATTATTAACAACAGTAATATTTTTCAAAATTTTAAACACCAAACAATGAAGTTGCATGGTAATTTATTTATTTATTTATTTTTTTGAATTTACGATGGCAGCATACTTATACAACTTATCTATTTTTGGCTGTAGAGTTAAAAATCATAGTATATGACAAATGAGTGAAGTTGGTCTGTTACATATAATTATATATTATTTATTTCAGAAAATTATTATAGTAATAATTATAATGATAATAATAATAAAATTGAAAACAAATTTACTATGGCATTTGTAAATAATATATTATTTCCTTTTAAAGATAATCAACTTAAATAATAATAAAACAAAATATTTAATTTATTTTGTTTTAGGGTTGAGAGGAATAAGTTGTAAAATTAAACTAATACATTTGTAGTTTTTCACCCTACTATCAAATTATAATAAGAATTTAATAAAAAGAAATTTCCACGTGGATATACAGATTGGACGCTAAAATAAAACCGGTAGCAGCAAATCACTAGCGTTAGGAGGACTGTTAAAAACCCTAAAACTACAAAATCTCATCCACTTCTTCAGCCGCGCCTCCAAGATCAACTCCTCTGTCGCCAAACCCTTCGAAAAAATGGTTACTTTCTCTTCCTCACGAAAGAAACCCTAGTGCTTGTTTGGTTCTTGTCAAAGAAAATGATAGGCGGATAGAAAATATAATCAACTGTTCGTTTTCTCATTATCATCTCCTTTACTCCCTGACTCTAACTTCTGTCTCTCTTTTTTTTTCCGTTCTCGACAGGGGATTGATTTAGTCGCCGGCGGCAAAAGCAAGAGAACCAAGCGACTTGCTCCGAAATCTGATGATATCTATCTGAAACTCATAGTCAAGGTTTCACATTTTTCGTAGAAAAAAAGTGCTTTCTTTTTAGTGGAAAACTTGGATCTGGGATTTTTGTGTTTGATGTCTCGATTATTTTGTTTGTGATCAGCTTTACAGGTTTCTCGTACGGAGAACTGGAAGCAAATTCAATGCGGTGATATTGAAGCGTTTGTTCATGAGCAAGACCAACAAGGCTCCAATATCGCTCTCTAGGCTGATTAGGTTCACGCAAGGAAAGGTTTGTGTTTTTGAAATTTTGGTAGTTTGTTTGGATATATGATTAATTTTGGGTTGTTGAAATGAGGTTTCAATGGTGACTCTTTGATTGCGTACGCAGGAAGGAAAGATTGCAGTGATTGTGGGTACTGTAACAGATGATGTCAGGGTTTATGAGGTGCCAGCTTTGAAGGTGACCGCTTTAAGGTTCACAGAGACTGCAAGGGCCAGGATCGAGAAGGCCGGCGGAGAGTGTTTGACATTTGATCAGCTGGCTCTTAGGGCTCCTCTTGGTCAGAACACGGTATGGAGAATAATATTTTGTGTAATATTTTGTTCATCGGTTAAAAGTTATGTGTTTTGCGGTAGATCCAATTGAATTTTTTAAGTACTGAGCTGATATGTTTTAGTCATTAGAAATTCCTGTACTCATTGTGCAATTCCATGAAAATCAGTACATGCTGTGTAAAGTAGAGACGAGTTTTGCTAGTTATACAGAAATGTCATAGTTTATCATTTTGTGTAGCTGAATGTTCTAAAAATTGACACTTTGTTGTAATTTGACTATGCACTTTGCAAATACAGGTTTGATTGTTAAGCACTGTTAATTTGAGGGATTTTTAAATCATTTGGTATAGTTCCAAAGAGCTTTGTTTGTTTAATATCACAGACATCATGCCTTATGCTTGAATATGTCCAAACCAAGGCAAAGGTGTTTTCAGTCAGTAAGGTTTCTTCTAACTCTTACAACCCGAGCTTAGGCACAAGGGTATGATATTACATTTGGTGACCTTTTATTTAGACATTCTGATTAATTTTCCCCATGTCTTGGAAGACCTATTTGTTGTTTTTTGAAGACCTACTCTAAATTTGGTCTTTTGCCTTGTTTACTCGAATTGATTGCTTACTCTTATACTTGGATTTGTATGCATAATCTCATAATCCATGGTGGAGTTAACTAATATGTTCTTATGCCTGTAAATTGTTGGCAGTGCTAATTGTTATGTTGCCTACATGTGTATAGGTTCTTCTTAGAGGTCCAAAGAATGCTCGTGAGGCAGTGAAACATTTTGGTAGAGCTCCTGGTGTCCCACACAGCCACACAAAACCTTATGTGCGATCAAAGGGAAGGAAGTTTGAGAAAGCTAGGGGTAGAAGAAACAGCAGAGGATTCAAGGTTTAAAGTGGTTAATTCCATCTGTACCCCAGAGGAAAATTTACAAGCGTTGTTTCCCCCGCTCATTTTTTTCCTAGTTCAATGTTTGAACTCCTGAGTAGCCTTGTTTTTGTTTTACTTTTTGTTATTCACTTCTATCTTTTCAGTTGGTATGAGAAAATGACATAAACTTATATTTTTAGTCTCTTTTAAGTACTTATTTTCGAAGATGATGTTTTTTTGGAATTTGGTTGATGTTATTTTCTTTAAATTGATTTCGCCTTTCCTTTTTGTTGTTTGAAGGCTATATTTTGGCACCTATTTGATGTTCAGTAGTCTGGAGTTTTGTGGTAGAGCTAATCGGGAACGATAGTCTAATAATCTAATCCCAATTGCGTTGTTAAAATGTTTATTCCCTCTCTTGGACCGTTGATTGCATTTTGCCAGTTTTGTTATGCATGCTAATGGATAAAAATCTTCAGCCGTTTAAACCGCGCTTCATACGAGTTTTCTAGGTTAGGACTACCAACTATGTCTATAAATATTCATTGAATAATATTCTGTAAATTAATTATCAACAGTCAACACCAACCGATAAAATGAAAGATACGAATAAGAAAATTTGGAAAACGAAGAGAAAATGGAATTCAAGAGACGAATGTTTTTCAAGAGAGAAGGAGAAAAGAGCTGTACATGCAAACCGCTTCCAACCGTCACCAACCGACTCAAAGAAATCCAACGGCCATGATTACTCCCACACCACCACCACCACCTTTCTGTAACCTAACGAGATTGATGAACAGCCTCTGGGCAAATGCAATTCTAGTTTTCCCCATCCCAATCCAAACCTCTCAGTTCTTTTTCATGGCAGTCCTGCACGTGCTCATTTCAGTCATGGCTTTGTCTTTTGATTTCACACTTTCAAGTTCGTTTTTTGTTTTTGTTTTTGTTTTTGTTTTTTCGAAAACATTCTTTTTTTTACTTTATTTTATTTTCCATAAAAAGCTAGCATCAACCAATGTCTCTGCCATAACTTGTTTACAGACAATGCAACAAAGCCCGACTTTGCATTCAGTTGGTTAGATGACAAAGACACATTCAACGCCGGTGACATTGCGACTATAAGGATCAAAGCGCTGAATAACTTTGACAAGCTTGACAAGAATGGTTTTAAGCCCACTCTCTCAGTCAACGAAAAGCTTGGAAATAGCTGTTACGTTTCTGGGGTTCTTACAGATTTTGAAGGGGATGCTGGAAATTGGAAGCTTTTCTTTACTACTATTACTGCTGGTTTGTTCAACGTGATTATTAGCGAGGATCATTATCAAGTGTTTGATTCGTCCTTGCATTTCCATGTTGAACCAGGTTTTTTAGATTGTGTATATCCCATTTCGAGAATTGAACTTTCATGTTTTCTCTGTATTATTAATAAACAGTAAATGATTTGCTTGAAATTTTGTTTAAATGGCTTATTTGAAGTTTTCGCCTCTTACTCCTTATTTTGGGCATTGAAGGTAAAATCTATCCATCTGTTTGTGTTGCTTCTTGGATGGGTTATGTTAATGAGTTTGAAGCAGGGAGTAGAGCTAGACTTCTGATACTTCCAAAAGATGCATTTGGTAATAATATCACTTCCGCCAGCGAAGACCCAGGTTTAAATGCCTTTACCGTGTCTGCTTTTTATACAAATGGTTCCATTGCAAGCGTTCCAAACATCACTTATATTGGTTGGAACGAATTTGCTTATATCATTCTTGAGTTTGCTGTGGTAATAGCTGGAAACCAGTTCTTGAATGTGCATGGTGGGAATCAAACCTTGAATGGGTCTCCGCTACCGTTGAAGGTGAATCCAGGTGATGTATAATGTCAAACATTCTAGTTCTAATTTTCAAGTTTATACGTTTTATATAGAAGACCAATCAGCATGTGTCCATTTTCCATAGGTGTTTTTACCTGCTTGAAATGCAATATTGGTTTATTGTTGACCGTGTGACTCCTACTTCTTTTGTTGGAATCTTTTTTCTTAGTTTTATATGCAAGAACGCTATGATAATGGGATTTGCTATCTGGGATTATCCTGTTTGTCTTCTTCTCTTTGAAAGAAATTAGAATAAAGTCTGTTTTGGGTGAATTAGGACCTCTTGAAGTATCAAACTGTGCGGTCAAATGGAACTACGAACCAAATGCATGGCAATTACTATCCAAGATGGAAATCTGGATAAACCAGCAAGATCAGTATGGGAATCTTGTTCCAGGGCTATATCCATTCGATGCTGAAGTTGTCGAGAGAGAGACAAATTTGTCTATACCAGTGTCAGATTTGCACTTTGAAGAAGTGCAAGCTGGAATTCAGTTGTTTTCTTTCAGTAATACAGAAGCAGGGAACTTCTTGCTCACAGTATCTGATATGAAGCATAAGAAAAGTATCTCTAACATGCCGTATGCTTATACCGTCTTTGTAGGTGGGTGTTTTCTCTTTGCTAATTCTTAGTATCAAAACCCCCTGTTGGTGTTAAGCTTGCCCACTTCTTTTTCTTTTTTCCTACAGTACCATTCTTTTGGTTTTAGGAAATTGTTTCAAGCTCTCTCCCTTTTTCTTCCCCTCATTTGATTAGTAAGATTGGCCTTTTCATGCTTGAGCTTGGACAGGTTATTGCAATGGATCTAACAGCATTGTCAATGGATCTGGTTTGAATAATTCCGTTGCTGGTGAAATGGCAGAGTTCTCTGTTTATTTGAATGATATTTATCAATATCCCTCGCCGGTTGAAGTAGAAAGGCTTCGGGTAGAAATTGTAAGAGAAATCGACTCCTATAGGGTACAACCAACCATACATCCTATCCAGATAGTCAACGGTATAAGCAATCTAGCAACCATATTTTATTGTTTCCTTCTGATTACCTTATTTCGTATTAGTTTAAGAAAGCTTTTATATGTAAATAGAGAGTACAGCTGCAAGAGGACTAAGATATGGGATCAATAGCGAAATAGGAATCGCTCCTGCACCAGCTTTTGATCCGGGTAGTCATGTAAGAAGTGTATTCTTAAGCATGTTTTTATATGTGCTTCTTCAAGTTTTTAGGCTTGAGATTCTGACGATATCTAAAACACTGTCTTCGGGATGTTCAGTCCATTGGGAGCTCAAGAATTGTTGCCGCTGCTTTTAATGTGGTCTATTCACCTCAGAAGAGTGGGATTTATCGAATTCTTGTATCTTGTGGAAATATTGTTCTGAATGGGGGTCATTCATTTATAAAAGAAGTAAGAGCAGGTATTTTTCTTTATTGAATATATAATCAATTTGCCATTAAAAAGTTTAAAATTCAACAACTAAATACTTGTCTTCAACCTTTACAATTAACAAAAGTTTGGAAAATGAATGCCAGACATTCCAAAATGTACGTTTGCAGTTTTAGTCCTCTTAATCTCTTAGTTTTATATCAAATTATCTCCCGGCACAAACTTTGATTAGCATTTAGTCACCTACTGTAATCAACAACGTCTCTTTATTGTTATGAACGGTTGCAACTAATGATGAACGACTTCTTACTAAGCTGCAGGTGAGGTTAATATATCTCTTTCGGGAGTCGTAAAATTTTCTCCTAAGGTTCCAAAGATGATAATGAATGAAGTTGCAGTGCAGCTTATGGATTCGTTTTCTAACCCTGTCTTGTTGCAACAATCAAGGCTGAAACTAGATATTGCTTCGATCAACAGTTCTGGTTTTTCAAGTGGGATGTTTGTGGATAACAGTGATGGTTCATACACAGGTCATTATCTGGCTGAGGGTATTGGAACATATCAAATGTGTGCTTCATTTGATAGCAATCACTTGCCCCCATGCCCCTTCAGGGTCAATGTTTATAGTGGCAAGTTCAAAAACCGACAACTTATAGTTCATTCTGTTTATGCTTTTAGATTTCTGTCTTTCTTTTTTGTTTTAAAAGAATACATACAAATAATCACATCACGTAAGAGTAAACATTTCTCCTCCTACCAATCTCTTACAGGTGAATATTTTCCCAGAGCTTACAGTGATAATATATCTGTTTGGGAAGATGAGTCAATCGCTTTTGATGCTTTGGAAAATGACTACTTTGCTGGTGAAAATGCAAGTATTCTCAATTTCTCACGAGTATGATCCTCTCTTCTCTCACAAAAGAGATATTTATTGTAGTTTCTATGATGTTGAGGTTAGGATGAACAACCGGATTAACTAACCTTACCGTCATGGTCTTCTAACCTCCTGCTATGTGTGGTATATTGTCAGCCAATTCATGGGTCACTTCTACAATTTGGAAGGCTCTTTCGCTATACACCTTGTAAGGATTATTATGGGAATGATGCTTTTGAGTACACAGTTTCTGATATAAATGGAAATCTTGCTACTGCTGCTGTAGATATATCTGTTCTCACAATCCCACCCCAATTTATTTCCTTTCCAAGTGAATTGCAAGCAACAGAAGACAAGCTTAGTCCTAGATTTGGGTAAGTTACTGTTTTCTCTAAAGTAATGCATGGATTTATACTTGATATGCATTAGATTTATGTTTGTTCACTTTTTTTCTGGACCCTCTTTTTGTTGTAAGTTTAATTCTGACTCTTTGCAGCGGTTTTGCTGGATTTGAGATAAGATATTCAGATATGACGGAGAACATCTCTGTTAATCTCAGTGCAATATCTGGGACCATATTGCTATCTCCTATGCTAATGCAGTTTTGGTCACCATGGAGTGTATTTTCTGTATTCAGAGGGGTTGAAGAAGCAAATGGTTTGGTATTGGATGGTACTGTGGAAGTTGTTAATTTTGGCCTCAAGTCAATTCAGTATTTGGGGTACTATTCACTGATCTACAATCACTTTCTTTCTTTGATATAATCTCAATTTCAAATTGAAATTATATACTTCATGCTTTAATTATTCTATATCAGTAACTTTTCTTTTTCTTTTTCATTTAAACAGAAATGAGAATTTTTATGGCAGTGATACAGTTCGAGTCTCTACAAGGAACAGAAATGGAGTAAATAACTTGGATATTCCAGTTATTGTGGAACCTATCAATGATCCTCCATTTATTAACGCCCCCGAAGTTATTATCTTGAAGAGTAATGAAGATGAAACATTGATATATGATGAAAAAAGTGACAAGTTTGAGTTTTCCATTGGAGACCCTGATCTCCATGGCTTTCCTGGTACGGCAAAGAACTTGTGTTTCATATTTTACTAAAACTAAAAGCGTCATACTTTTCGATGAATATTACATGCATGCAAAACGAATGAAATGGGTTTGTTTTCAGGTTCTGATTTTCTTTTTATGGTCACCTTTTCTGTGGAAGTAAATGATGGATTTCTAGTTGCTAGTTTACCATCAGAGCTCATAAATACAACTGAACTGAAGATTAAGAATAGTTATCAGTGGCAACCTCTTCGTACATACGTTGCCATCTCAAAACATTTTATGGTCAAAGCTAATGGAGTCAGATTTCACGGAACAATTAGTGATTGCAATTCTGTAATGAAACAACTGGCTTATGAAGTGAGCAAAACCTTTTGTTTCTTTGCCTTATTAGTGATAAGTCCTCACTGTTGCTTACTATTTTTTCGTAGTTTCTTTATATTTTGATTATACTAAATTAGCTAATCTTTATTTTGCTTTTGAGAAACATTTTTCTCTAGTTTGCTTCCTTCTCCATAACACTGGAATAGATGTTTTGAATTCAAACGTGTAAATTAGATAAGGAATTTGATTGCAATTTATTTATTTGTTTGGTTGTTTATTTATTTATTTTTATACGAACAGGGCGGTGAACATGGTGCTGTTTTAACAGTGACAGTCAATGACATGGGAAACTATGGGTGCTATCCAGATTGTGCTGAAAAGATATCAATGCCTTTATTCACTGAGGCTTCTATCAACTTAATAAGAAGAAGGCCAATAAATTCAGTTGTAGCTCATGGTAAGAGGCTTTCCAACAGATACTCACTTTTAGATATTGGTTTTCAGAGCCTTTGCAAATTTTCTGAGATTAAGGCAAAGCCAAATTTTTTTTAGTACATTTATGCAAAATTTAGCATTATTTATAGAAAAACATTTTTAGACTGCCATGAGTTAAGATTAGGAGATCTCAGAGACATGGAATTATGTGGTCTACAGCTTTAGGATCAGCTATCATCATTGAGTTCATCATGGTGTTCTGTCTTGGACTGCTACTTCTATTCTTTACATGCAAATGTGCCATTCTTCTTGTAAATGAGAGAAGAAGCAAGTCTACAATCAGGATTTCTCAGCAAACCAGCCTGCACAATCCCCACAAAGAAACTGTAAGTAGACACACACAGATATATGACACATTCCATTAGTTCTTGTTATACATACTTTACGTAATATGATTTTGTATTTATAGGAACTGACTGCGCTTACGTGACATGTAAGATTTTGCAAGGAATTTCCATGTAAAGAAAGGATTTTTACTTGGTGGGTGGCCATAAGAAAGGATTTTTAGATAAAATTTGTAATTATCACGTGAATATTTAATGTTTTTCTTTTCATTTTCGTGCCAATTCTCAACTTCTTTTTTTGGGTCTACTATTTGAGTAATTCCATTGGTAAAAAAGGGCTATAACCATATTTTTGGGGTGGAGATGATATAATGGCATTGTTGAAATTTAAAGAACCAGAATGCTAATTTGGCGTCTGTAATTGAACATACGTGAATGAGAATGCTCAAAAATGGTACACAGTGGAAAAGAGAACAAATAAAAAAAAAAATAAAAAAAACTGGTTTGGTAAAAAGGCAGTTGTAATATGCGGTGCATACCATATATACAAGCTGCGACTGCGCCTCCTTCTTCTCTGTTTCCGTGTGTAAAGGGTAAAGAGAGAGAGAGAGTCGTAGCAAAGTGTGGGACTTTGAAGATGGCAACGACGACGTATCAGAAGCTTCTGCAAGTGGGGACAAAGATCATCGCCGTCGGAAGAAACTACGCTGCTCATGCCAAAGAACTCGGAAACGCCGTCCCAAAGGTCTGTCTCTCTAGCTCTTATCAGATATCTGTTTTCTGAAAGAGAATGACATTTTAATATGTAAAATATGTTGAAGGAGCCGGTTTTGTTTCTGAAACCGACGTCGTCGTACTTGGAAAACGGAGGCACGATCGAGATTCCGCATCCGTTAGAGTCGTTGGACCATGAGGTAGAGCTAGCCGTCGTGATCGGCCAGAAAGCTCGCGATGTTCCTGAAGCCTCCGCCATGGATTATGTTGGAGGTAGATTTTCATTTTTGTTGGAAATTATGATTCTTATTTGCGATTTGATGAATTTGAGATGTAGGCTATTACTAATTTCCGATGGTTAAGGTTATGCTCTTGCGCTAGATATGACTGCTAGGGAAATTCAAGCTTCTGCAAAGGTATAAATCTTGTTGCATTTTTGTTACGAAAACTTGGGTAGTAAAGCAATTTCTGGGTCGCATTGAAAAACTCATAAATCCTCCGGTGTTTGTGTGTTGAAAATACGAAGTAGAATGTTAAACTTCATTTTGTGATCTTGTGCTCTGGTAATTCAAAAAAAATTCAGAAATCAGAGCCATTGAGTTGATTGGAAATGGTATTATTTTTTTCTGTTTTCGTTTTAATATAAAGTTATTTCCTTTTCCCAGTCTGCAGGTCTTCCATGGACAGTAGCAAAAGGGCAGGATACCTTCACGCCAATCAGTTCTGTTGTAAGAAAACCTTGTAGATTGTAATGTCTGTACCGTGCTTCTCTCATGAAGATTCTAATCACTCCTTTGTGCTTGGATTACTATGCATTTTATCATGAAATGCTTACATATTTTGAAAAAAATAAAAAAAAAATTGTGAATAATATTACAGACGCAAAGAAATTGTTTTGGACCAACTGGGTTTACTCTATAATCTTGCAGTCTGAGGATGGGATGATTTGAGTGAAGTTTTGCAGAAAATTTTCCTTCAGATTTACAGTAAATAATTGGAAAATTTTGAAAGGACATTGAGCATTTTCAAGTCAGATATATTGTCAAACTTGATCTTTAGATAGTCAAATTTATTTTATTTACAATCTTTTTTTTTTTTTTTTGAGACTTTTGAAGAAATTGCTGGAGAATTTCAGCTAATTTCCTGATTCTCAAATGTTTTGTTGAATTCCATTTTCATTTACCTGTGTTTTTAAGCATTATCTCTCCTTTGACTCTCCTAACAATCATGCAGCTGCCCAAGACAGCAATACCAGACCCTGACAATTTGGAACTATGGTTAAAGGTTCATTGCTTTACCACTTGTTCATGTCCTTTTTTTAAGTAGCCTGGTTCTGTAGTTAAGATGGTGTTCCTTTGTTTGGTCACAGGTAGATGAAGAATTTAGGCAGAAAGGATCCACCAGGGATATGATATTTAAGATTCCATTTCTCATTAGTCACATAAGTTCTATCATGACACTTTTTGAAGGAGATGTCATACTAACAGGTATTTTCTGTTGATTTGATGCTTTAATCTTCTTGTTTGATCAAGACACATATTAGCAGCTTATTAGTTGTTTTTGTTGCAGATCTTGAATTGCTTGTATTGTGATTTTTATTTTGTTTTATGTATGGGATTCTTTTCCTTGTCATATTTAGGTATTGAAGTTTCTGTTCCATATGTGTCGCTTATTGTTAGTTTCCCATAATTACCAAGAGATAATGAGGGCTATAGTCAAGGAAGGACATTCTTTCTTTCTTGTTGTCATAACCTTTTAGTTCTTATGTGTTAATCAGATGAAAGTTATGCACTGAAAAACAATGTTTCCTTCTGTTTTGGTTGCCAACCACCCTTAATTTTTGTTGAGTCCAACCAAATTCCCGTCTAGTTTGTAGTTGTTTCTGCGGAAAAGATCTAATGCTCTGCTTATGTGCTAATTATCTCCTAGGTGAAGAAACATTGATGCCAAAATATAAATCTTCTCTCTTTATCACATAAATATGTTGGGAATAATAGGGAGCAACTTTATAGGAATCTAGCTGTGCACCAAGCAAGAACACTGCTTAAGAATGAATCTAGTTGGCCAAGCCTAACCAACCCTTAATTTTTGTTGAGTCCAACCAAATTCCCGTCTAGTTTGTAGTTGTTTCTGCGGAAAAGATCTAATGCTCTGCTTATGTGCTAATTATCTCCTAGGTGAAGAAACATTGATGCCAAAATATAAATCTTCTCTCTTTATCACATAAATATGTTGGGAATAATAGGGAGCAACTTTATAGGAATCTAGCTGTGCACCAAGCAAGAACACTGCTTAAGAATGAATCTAGTTGGCCAAGCCTTACAAAGAGTCCGTCCTTAAAGCTAATTGCGCCCCATTCATACTGTTTATGCAGGAACTCCTCAAGGTGTTGGCCCTGTAAAAGCAGGTCAAAAGATAACTGCTGGTTTAACAAGCCTCCTGGACATTCACTTCAATGTTGAGAAAAGGCAGAAGCAAAGAAGTTAATCAGAGTTTATCACAAGCTTTTCAGTTTCTGAAGGTGGAGCAACATGAAAGCCTGATGCAGAAGTCATGAGAAAAGACCCAACTGTAATAGATAGTTTGTGGAGAATCACACTAAATTGAACCTTTAAAATTTAAATGGTCTCTGTGCCTGCTTGCACAGATATGTATTTCTTGTGGTCCAAATTTCCATTTGAACTCTTTTTTGGGAAATTGTTTCCATTTAAACTTTGAAACAGGAAAGAATTGCAACACTGATCAACTAAGTAATAGACCAAGTTTTTTTTTTTTAGAGAAGTAATAGACCAAGTTTAAATTTACTAAAAAAATAAAAGACAAAAGTTTGATAGAAATTATATAATACTTTTTTTTTCTTCCCAAATTTAATTTTTTAAGTTTACAACGTATCTATATTTTCTGCAGACTTATGCAATTATTATTATATTTTTAATTTGAAGTATAATTGTTTTTCAATAATATTTAGACTAAAATAAAATGGTAATTGCATATGCTAATAGAGATTATAAATGTATTATTATAAATCTGAAAAATTAAATTTAAATTAAATTAAACTTTAAAAACTGTATTAAAATTAATTTATTTTATTTTATTTTAATCCTCGGGCCACTTAATCCAGAAACTTATTTGTTGTTCATGGAGGGCATAATGTATTTTTTTCACGGGAACTGTGAGAAGTAACGTGTATAATAGAATAGGTAAAGGTGTAGAAGTGGAAGAGGTAAAAGGTGTTAGTCGGAAAGGATAACGTATAGGATAAACATGTATAATAAAAGAGGTAAAGGTGTAGAAGTGGAGGATAAGGTGTATAATAGGGGATCTTTGGGGTTGCATCTGAAAATTTTATTTGTTATACATCAATATTGTTATTTATAGATCAATGTTCTTTGTTATCTACCAATAACATTATAGGTAATGAACAATATTATTCATTATGAATCTATTCATTATGGAATAATTGTTCAAAACATACACAATTCAAAAAGCAGTATTTGGTGAAATGCCGAATAAAAAAAGAAATTTGATTATCTTATGTACCAGATGTTTGGTGCTGGATTTCTAAAATTCCAATCTCTTTCTAAGCAAAAAAAAAAAAAAAAGTCAATTCCAATCTCACACTTAATCCCACTTTAACTAGATTTTTGGAATCCCTTCTCCTCCATGAGATTTCTAGCAGACAAGGATTTTTATTTTCTTTCAATTAATTGGATTAAAAGGTTAATCCTTGTTTCTTTTTTTTTTCATTGGTTTTTTGTTTTAGTTTTATCTACTTCTCCATCATATATGTGGACTGGTAAATGGTGACGAAGCTAACAATAAGTGGAAGCAAAGATTTACTTTTAATCATGAGATAATTTAAATTAAACATTTTTATATTTAATTAGATTATTATTTTATGTTTGTCATTTCAAATTAAATTAAAATCTAATCTCAATTACAGTCCAAATAATATATAATATTTTAAGCTTTCACACATGACACTATTAAATACTGTTAGATTCAATGAATTAGATCAAATCGTGCCATATGTCTCAAATCCACTTCATATCATGTGGCCAAACGCAGGGATGATACTGACTCTACGCTTAAACAGGTAGAATGTGTCACCGCATAATTATATGAGCTAGTTTTTCTTCCCAGTGAGAACCAAAACACAAAAGAAAGTTTGGAAATCGCAGAGAAACAATGGACGGCATAGAGCATAGAACCCTGCAAGTCAATGGCATAAACATGCACGTAGCAGAGAAGGGCCAAGGCCCGTTGATCCTATTCATACACGGTTTCCCGGATCTATGGTACACCTGGCGCCACCAGATCCACGCCCTGGCTTCGCTCGGCTACCGAGCCGTCGCGCCGGATTTGCGTGGCTTCGGCGACACTGATGCGCCGGTTTCGGTGTCTGATTACACTGGCTTCCACGTGGTGGGGGACCTGATAGCGCTTTTGGACACCATAGCTGCCGATGAGGAGAAGGTGTTTGTTGTTGGGCATGACTGGGGTGCTCTCATCGCTTGGTATCTCTGCCTGTTTCGGCCGGACCGAGTGAAGGCCTTGGTGAACATGAGCGTGGCTTTTTCACCGAGAAACCCTACAAGGAAGCCCATCCAGAGCATGAAATACCTCTATGGCGATGACTATTATATTTGCAGATTTCAGGTTCTATTTCCATTTATCTTATTTGTAGGTTTTTGCTTGCTTTCACTTGGTGGCTTCTGAGCGATGATCCTTTTAGTTTGTTTATGAAGAAAATAAAGAGTGAAAATTTAGAGCCCATAAGTTCGATAGATGCAATAATTAGAATATTCTGGTAAAATATAGCTGTTTTGATGTTTTCGTTTGTGGGTGGGGATTGGGGATGTTAATCTTCTATGGAAATTTAAAAAGTTTTGGGGGCTTTTACAAATACCGAGTGTAGTTGTAATTGGGAACATCTCTACATATTCCTTTTGCAATATGTTGTTTAATGTGGCTTGTTAAGCACAGATTTGATGACCTAGTCAAACAATTAAAAAATTGATAGAAATCCTTCAGGACAATAAAGCTTGTGTTTTTAATTGTTATCAGATATCTATCTTCACATGGATTTTAATATTATTTTTATGCCCTTATTGCACTTTCTACAAATCTCAAAAGTCTGATAGAAAAAAGTTAGATTGGTTTTCCTGGAGCACATTCTGATTTCCCCAACAACTGCATCTCATGGTTTTTGAATGGCATTATTTTCTTTATGCTTAGCTTGATTGAATTTGTTAAACCAACATAATTGTATTTCTTGCATGCATTGTAGGAGCCTGGAGATATAGAAGCTGAGTTTGCCCAGATTGGTACTGAAAGAGTTGTCAAAGAATTCCTAACATATCGTAATCCAGGTCCACTGCACTTGCCTAAAGGGAAAGGATTTGGTCACCCTCTGGATGCTCCGATTGAATTGCCTTCTTGGTTGTCAGAGGAAGAGGTTAAGTACTACACCAGCAAATTTGAGAAGAAAGGTTTCATAGGGGGAGTGAACTACTACAGAAATATAGATAGGTTTGCTTCTTTCAAGCTTTGATTGAATATATACTTAATTCTTTCTGATACCAAATTTGAAACTAAGGAGTCTAATAGGTTTTTAATATTTGAAACCCCACTATGATGGCTAGTATTGAACTATTTTCTACCTGTGGGTTAACATATGTATTTACTTTTTCATTGGATTCTATTCAGTTTCTAAACTCTCAAAATTCAATTATATAGTCTGATGCATAATTGTGTGAAAAGAGTTCTCTTAAGCATTTTTTTTTTTATGGCAATGCAGAAATTGGGAACTCATGGCACCATGGACTGGAGCTCAAATCAAAGTTCCAGTTAAGTTCATTGTTGGCGATCTTGACTTAACTTATAATGCTCCAGGCATCAAGGATTACATAAACAAAGGTGGGATGAAGAAATTTGTACCACTCCTGGAGGAGGTAGTGATACTGGAAGGTGTAGCCCACTTCCTCAACCAAGAAAAGCCAGATGAGATTACCAAGCATATTTACGAGTTCTTCAAGAAATTTTAGGTGCATTTCATATTCTGCTGTATGTGGTGAAACTCCCCCCGCACTTTTTGTTTACTTGCCTGGTTGTGTGTGATTATATGTGTCAAATTGCTTGTTTGAGAGAACCTTTTATGTGTTAATTAACCTTACAGAATGGTTTTCTTGGTAAATGGCATGAAATAATCACTGTTAACATATTTATTTACTTTTTCAGTGGATTCTATTCAGTTTCTAAACTCTCAAAATTCAATTATATAGTCTGATGCATAATTGTGTGAAAAGAGTTCTCTTGAGCATTTTTTTTTTACTGCAATGCAGAAATTGGGAATTCATGGCACCATGGACTGGAGCTCAAATCAAAGGTCCAGTTAAGTTCATTGTTGGCGATCTTGACTTAACTTATAATGCTCCAGGCATCAAGGATTACATAAACAAAGGTGGGATGAAGAAATTTGTGCCACTTCTGGAGGAGTTAGTGAATACTGGAAGGTGTAGCCCACTTCCTCAACCAAGAAAATTCAGATGAAATTACCAAGCATATTTACGAGTTCTTCAAGAAATTTTAGGTGCATTTCATATTCTGCTGTGAATGGTGAAACTCCCCCCGCACTTTTTGTTTACTCGCCTGGTTGTGTGTGATTATGTGTGTCAAAATGCTTGTTTGAGAGGACCTTTAATGTGTTAATTAACCTTCCAGAATGGTTTTCTTGGTAACATAATGGCATGAAATAATCACTGTTTAAACTATTTCCTGTAAACTTCATAATACATTTTGTAGTTCAATATTGACTTCATAGTTTGTCTCAGCAAACTTTTTTATACAACAGACCCAACTTTATTAATCCATGAAGAACACATAAAACTTCACCCAAAAAAAATGAAGAACACATAAAACGGTGGACAAACCCTTGGACTGGAGATTTGATCCTGACAGTGACCACCACAAACTAGAACCTCTTAAGTCCAAAGAAATTGGCGAGCTCAATTAGTTTCTTGTCACTCTTGGCCTTTTCTCAACATTGAAGTGAACTTCCAGGAGGCCAGTCATGCCAGCAGTTATCTTTTGACCCGCTTTTACAGGTCCAGCACCACAGGGAGTGCCTGCATAAACAGGATCAACGAAATAATCAGCTTTGGACTATCCAATCAAAAGGATTGTTTAGGTCTAGACAGATGTTCCCAAGGAGACAGTTCAATGTTAAAACTATGGTTTTTTCATGTAATGCTTTGAGTTCGATGTCAAATACGACAAAGTGAGAAAAATAATTAAAATAATTTTCTGTTATATTTTTTATTCCAAATAGGCAAATACTTCCAATTTACACCCAAAGTAATATAAATAAAAGTAAAAACAGCATTAACTTTAAGGAATAACTATAAATATTTAGGCAATAATCATATATATATATATATATATATATATAAAGAATGATGTTTGTAAAATAACATTTAACTAGCAAGAAGAGTTTGTTATTAAAATCATAAGCATCGACGTGATTCATGAAAGGGATTGTTTTCTTTTAAGAGAATAAAGAAAAAAGAAAAAAGAAAAAAGAAAATCGTGATTCATGAAAAGATGAACCTGTTCCTTTTCCCTGTCCAAGTGAACAGTGGCTCTCAACAGAGGAAAAAAGTTTGCCGAATAGCTTTTATTGTTTTTTTTACATGATATATTTAAAATTTATTAGTTGGTAGCCATTGAAGATAGTCTTAAAAGCACACTATGATTGACCAAGACCTTGAAGTTTTTGGTTGCACGAAAACAATTAATAATGCAACAAGAAGTGATGTATAACTAAAACTTTGCGGATTCACAAAAAAAAAAAAAAAAAAAAAAAAAAAAAAAAAAAAAAAAAAAAAAAAAA